>CM042874.1:3797911-3903191 GCA_023658055.1 Thaleichthys pacificus | reverse complement strand
CTGCTCCAGGGAGCTTGTCCCAGGCCAGGTCCTGGAGGGGATGAAAAGTGGCTGCTTCTGCCCCGTCGGTCTCCTCAGATCGGAGCAACACAAGAGCACTTGTGTGTCTCCTCCATGCAGCCGTGAGTACAGGAGCGGGGTCGAAAACGATAACCCCTTTATACCTGGTGTGCAGTACTGTACATCAGGCCGGTTTGCCCACTGATTGCGTCTGTCAATACAAATATTTTACCTTGAGATATGGCAGATTTATATAAATATTTGATTAAGACAAATAAGTATTAGCAATACAATTTATTCTGTTCATCTCTCTATATACTTTTATTATTGGTCATGTCCCCCCCCATTCAATGTCCCCCCCCCATTCAATGTCCCCCCTTCATCTTGTCTTTCAGCCTGTAAGGGACCTTTTGGAGAGCCCAAGCAGGTGAGAGTTGATACATTATCACATATATCACACACACACATATTAGTGATGCATTATCACTGGTAATGCATAATTGGCATTTTAAGCGTGTGTGCGTGTGTAAAGTACATGGATGTTGAAGCTCTGTGTCTGTGTGTCCCAGGTTGGAGAGAGTTGGAAGTCCAACTGTCACATGTGCACGTGTAACAACCAGACTAAAAGCGAGGAGTGTGTCCCCCTCCCTCCCCCCCCCCGCCCCCCTCTGCAGCGGCAGCTCACAGCTGCTGCCTGGCTGCTGCAACGAACAAGTCTGCGGTACGGACACACCTCCTTTCTACAATCTCAAATCTGACGTTGAGAACCAAGAAGTGTTTTCGCACGTGTAGATGTCGAGAATGTTTTGCTAGATGTTATTTGGAAGGTTCATTGACAGAACTCACTCATTGACATTTCACTTGCAGTTGAGAAGATATGTTCTCACGATGGAATGGAGTACAGGGTAAGCAACATTCCAATGTATATCATTTAATATTATTTACTAATACGTGATATATCTTTGCACATTATCAGTTTATCCACGTCAGGTTGCTGATTAGTTGTCTGTTGTTGTGCGTGTGCTGTGTTGTGTGCGGTTAGGTTGGAGACACGTGGACAGACCCTGCTCAGCCCTGTGTGTCCTATAGTTGTACCAGGAATGGCGTTCAGACAAACACCAGGGTTTGTCCCAAACAGAACTGCCCCCAGGTACACAACCCTGTCTTTGACCACGAGACATTAAATTCAGTACTGTACAAACTGTACGCACTTCAGCTGTGGGGTTATTAAACCCTTCACCAGACCATGTGAACACCTTGTTTTTATCTGTTTTCAGGAGAGGAGAGTGTGGGATGATCGACATTGCTGCTACACGTGTAAGTCTCCTTCAGATAGTTTAGTGCTGCCATCTAGTGGTTGAGGTAAAACAGTGCACTGTCTACATCTCAAAGTTAAACGGTAGCTACATCAATAAACTATCCACTGTTGACACATGCTGACTGGTAAGAAAACGGTTAGAGTTTTGGGGTGGTCATGTAAATATTTGGTAGTTAAATCCATAAATCCAATTTGACTACTTGTTTGTGTCTCTCTCTAACCCAGGTAACCAGACATGTGCCCCCAGGCTATCTTTCGCAAAAATCACATTGAACGACTGCAGTGTCACCCTCCGACTGCCAATCTGTGAGGGTCAGTGTGACACTGAGACCAGGTAAGACCGAGCTGTGAATCACCAATAACATGGGCCATGGTTTTCATGTGAGCACAGTTGATTGAGCTGTCTGAATGCTCCCGTTCCTCTCCTCCCCAGCTGGGTGTTGGTTGGAGGGCTGATCCAGGTGGAACAGTGCCAGTGTTGCAGAGAGCAGAACTACGAGTGGAAGAAGGTGAGCCTGGCGTGCGCTGAGGGACTCAGACAGTACCGGTATCAGCATATCACCAGCTGTCACTGCAAGGGTTGCCCTGTGCTGAGGTAAAGCTGTCGGCTGCTCCTCAACCCAGAGGCTGTTGTAAGGAACCTAGAACAAGAAGTATCGTTACATTGGAGAGGAGAGGACGCTGGCATGGCTTGTTCAGTGCTTCTCTAACCGAAATCCGAATAGCACTTTGAGATTTGTTTCAAATGTAAAGTTTGTTACAAATAAAATCTATTATTATTAAGTAGCAGCTGTTTCAATCTAACCTGCCTAATTTATAGCGTTGATTTAGATAGACACGTGGAAAATCTTTATTTTGGAGAAGATCATTTTTTAAGGTTTTCAAATAGCATGATTTTACATTTTGTTTGAGCCTGGCGTGTGTCTGGTTTATTGATTATTTGGTTTGACAGTAATGGCAGACCCGATGGCAACCCCTGTTGTAGCAGAGCCAACAGCACTGTACTCCCCACATGTTCCACACAAAGCCATTGTGTAGGCTCGGGTCACTTTCTCATCATAGGCTAGGCCTACTGTACTGTTCAACTCAACTAACCCATAACTTCTCTGGTATTTGTTCATTATAATTACATTTTCTTAAATAAATCATTGTGTATAATACCCGCGTTATCACTCACGTTATCTGATCTGCTCTACTTTCATAGAATTCACTACTTAAGATTAGACTGATTATTACGAAGGCTATTATTCAATAAGGGTTCTTCAGTCCCTTTGAACAAATCCTGAGGTGGTGTCCCGTTAACTAAATACTTTATTATAGATTAAGTATTTCTAATCTTAAACGTGTAAACCCCGCTACACTGGACTGTCCTATTAAAGTACACACGCATACTGCACACTCTTTCTTGTAGTTCTAGCAACAATGCACACTAATTGTATTTTTAATGTCTACTGCTTTAATGTACATGTATACAATGTTATATGATGTTGACTTACATTAAACTAAATAAACTATTTGCTACTTTCTTGAAGATTTCCTTTAACAATATTAATTACAAACTTGTTTATGCAACTTAATTACTTTTCTGATGTTTCCAAACAGCCTGTTCCATCGTACAGGTAACTGTCTTGGTCATGGTCTGATGTCTTAGAGCAAGCAGTGATTAGTAGGGCACAGGAAAGAAGCATTAATCTTAAAATGGCACATAATCAATCTGACAGCCAGTAAACCATTGACATATCAATCAATGAGAAGGTGTGAATTGTTTGAAGTCCTGTGGAAGTATTGACAAATGGACTGGTAGTCTTGTCCTGTAAGATCTGCAGCTAGATTTACTCAACCGGATCCTGTTAGAAAATAATTGCCTCCATTTCGGTAAGCTATAGACACACATGACTTGCAATACCTAGATCTCTCATTCAGGTGCAGTTGGACTCTAAGAGTGGACCCTCTGGAGTGAAATCTGTGTTATGGTGGTAAGTGTGAATGAGAGCGTTGTAGTTACTAGAGGGCTCCAGCAGGGGGAACTGTTGAGCCATGTTATGGTGCAGAAAGGAGGACAAAGGAGCACTTTTATACTTCAATAAAAGTGCACTGATTTTCGTTCCTAGCTCGCATAGATCTATAGCGTCTTCCAGAATGCAGAAGTTCGAAAAAGTCATGGATGGGAGTCCTCTGATTATGGTATTTTTTATTCCGGAGTGATCTTACATTGGAGTTTGATGATAGTGAGCTATACAGTAGGCTATGTAATATGAGCTTAAAAATGATAAAGAATGACAGGCATATGAGTTCAGTTGCCTATGCAGTTTCCGTTTGTATCGACATATTATTTGTGTTATCCGAGCTTGTCCTGCAGAGGGAGCCACAATCCTTACAGTTGCCGGTGATGAAAGAGGTTAATTCACTGAGCAAAGGTGCTTGTGTAGCGGCACTAGGGTGTGAGCTCGGATGAAAATAAATGGGGTCTTAATGGCGTTTACACTTCACGGAGTGCATTAGCCTAATTCCGACGCCTAGAGTCTGCCATAAAACATTACAACATGGTAATGAGAAAGAGGTAAGCAATAATCCGAAAATGACACCCTTCGTGTGTATACTGTCACGTGTTCATTTTGCAGACGCTTTTATCCAAAGCGATGTTCATTCGGAGCAATTTGACCCTGCGACCACCTATTGATCGGCGGTCAAGTGCTCTTGCCACTGAGCTTTCCCCCTCCAATGTTGGTCCCCGAACTGTTCTGTCTAATCAGTTAATTAGAGACGAGACGAGACACTGCTGATAATGTTGCCATTAAAAATTAGGCCTAGTTGTATGTGCTTGCCTACGGACTTGCAAAGATGCTCCCCGTGCAGCCTTCAAAAGCGGGCCAGAGTAAGATACTTTACGTCACATCGACGCGGTCAGTGACGAACTCTCCGCAGACTCCTCCTCGCCTCACCTTCGACTCCTCAATATTTTTTTCCATCATAAAACAGAGCCGCCCCCAACAGGACCACTGGGATGACACCCATGTAACAAAGACTGATAGAACAACAACTTCTGTCAACTCGATTAGGCTATCCATCTTTCTTTGAATCAAACGGAGAACTTGTTTTGAATTGTATACGTAGCACGCGCTCTTGGGTGCTTAACTTGAGTGAGGAGAGAGACCCAGCAAGATTCTTATTCAACAAGCCAACCAACTGCAGTTCAGTGAACATTTTCCCGACTTTCCCCTATGTCCCGAAAATCGAGCGATAATGACTATAATCTTCGTAGTATGAGCAATCTTATGGGTGAGAAGAGGAAGAAACCGAACGATGGAGGGGAGCGGAGCCTCATCAAGGCTCCATCGAACGCGAGCATCAACAGCCAAGCTGCCTCTGCAGTTAACACAGCTTCCGCCGCCGCTTCGACCGGAGACTTGGAGAGAGCCGCCCGTAAACAGTTCCAGCAAGATGTTACACCTGCGTTTGTTTACGTTCTGGCAGTGTTCTCTGCACTTGGGGGCTTTCTGTTCGGCTATGACACCGGGGTGATCTCGGGTGCAATGCTCTTGCTGAAGAGAGAGATGAATCTCAGCGCTCTTTGGCAAGAGGTGCTCATCTCCAGTACTGTGGCAGCAGCCGCGCTCTCAGCACTAGCTGGCGGCTTCTTGAACGGAGTTTTCGGGCGCAGGGTCTGCATTCTGTTGGCAAGCTTCGTTTTCACTACGGGAGGGATAGTGCTCAGTGCGGCTCCCAACAAAGAAGTGCTCCTTGTCGGCCGTCTGATTGTCGGAGTGGGACTTGGTAAGGTGTTCGAGTTTATAGCAGATATTTTAACCTGGTTGTGTGACAAGTTGTCTATTCGTCGTTACTCTTGTTCAAGCTCCGACAACAATAACAACACAAACATTTACAAAGTTCTAAAAAAGCCAAACTCACTTTTTACCAAACCCACTTTCTCCTTTCCTCCCGTCCCCTCTCACCTCCTTTCATCCTTACTCCTCCTCTCCCCGTCTATTCGCTCCTTTCACTCTATCTCACCCTCTCCTCCCCTGCTGCTTCCATCTCAGACCTCCGTAAGGTTTCACGCTGTTAAGCATTCAATCTGAATTCAGTGTACGAATTGTATTTATAGTCGCTACACTTAGGCATGACTCACACCCTTGTCGCTGTCTTTGATTGGCAATGAAGATTGGTGTTCTACGGTACGTAGTCATGGATTAGGCCTTGTGCCTGAGAGCAACAGCGTGCGGAGGAATACAAACAGGCGGGCAGGCATGCTATTGACAGCTTCTACCCTGCAGTTTACTGTGTAAAGCCTCGAGTTAGCGACAGAGCGCGGCAGGTGGCTTTTTAGAATGGCAGCGTTTACTGCGCTACTCAAGCGGAAAAGTGATAACACATAACTAGTGTAAGGACAATTGATGCACCACATAACGCATAACTTACAGAGCTACTGCATATGTGGTAAAGTTTGTGCGGAACAGCGCTTGTGTGAAGGCCTGAAGAGCCCATACTTTGGCCTTCTTTGGTTTAGTGGTTGGTCTTTGTTGTTTAATGCAGATGGTTTGTGGTTTGATTCCCTCCTCAGCACCTGTAACATATGCTTAGACTGTAATACATGAAGAATGTATTCAGTGGGTGAGCAGAAGGCTTTCAGATATGACAGGGTAGCCCCTAAGCAGGCTCAGCCAATGGCATCATGTGCTGAATATTAAATGAAAGTCAGCAGGAATGTTAGCCTCATACATTTTGTATTTCGTGTCACACCTGTTCTTCAGTCGGAGGTAACCCATAGACATACAAATTAACTTTGTTGAGTCACCGTTACTTTGATCTCTGGCAGCCACAGCAGGTAACTAATGGCTTTGGCTGTGGGTGATGACTGTAACGGTGATATAATTTCAAACCCTTTAACTTTCTCCTTTCCGAGTGACCTTCAGTACATGACATGGACCACTGCTGTCATAATTAAACCCCTCTCCCATCCCAATTAGTCAACAGAAGCGCTAATGAGCAGAGCTGTGTCGTCAGAGTGTGGACAGCTCTAGCCAGACACACCGCACATCCAGTCCCATCCACATGACGGCTGGACCTCATAACCGAGTTGCTTAGCATTTCTGCCAATGGTAAAGGTCATCACAGCTGTTTGTCAGAGGAGGAGAAGATTCTGTACCTTTTACGTCTGATCTTTTCCCTGTGAGCCTCTGGTTTGGTCCACATCCCTCCAATTACAGCTGGGGGTGGGAGTGGGCTTGTCAGGGGGATGGGGACCAGGAAGGCTTGGAAGGCTGTTAGTGGATGAATCAGTCAGAGGGCTTATTGACAGGTATTCACTGCCTGAAATACATTTTCTCGTCCTCGTTCAATCATCTTCATCATGAGATTGCCTCGTGTAGGCCAGGTTAACAAGGCCCCAGTCACAGATTTTTCTCAAAGAGAAAAGCACGTAAACAAATTAAGTGATGAGCCTTTTCAAAGGATGATTGAATGCTCTTGCCTAGAGTGCTGACAGCAGGCAGACAGTGCAAGGCACTACAGCCAGAACAGGCGCTCCTTTGGCCTGTTTGTGTGTGTCACAGGGAGTCAGATGGCTGAGCGGTTAGGGAATCGGGCTAGTAATCAGAAGGTTGCCGGTTCGATTCTTGGCCATGCAAAATGACGTTGTGTCCTTGGGCAAGGTACTTCACCCTACTTGCCTCTGGGGAATGTCCCTGTACTTACTGTAAGTCGCTCTGGATAAGAGCATCTGCTAAATGACTAAATGTGAATGTAAATGTGTCTATAGTGTGTGGAGGGCTGCTGTCCAAGGTGCTGAAAGGACCGGCAACTAGAGGGTCTGATTCAGGGTCTGGGACTAAGGCTGGGGCAGGGGCTATGGCTGGGGATGGGGCTGAGGCTGGGGTTGGGGCTGAGGCTGGGGATGGGGCTGAGGCTGGGGATGAAGCTGGAACTGGGGCTGGGGCTGGGGTTGGGACCAAAGCTGACAGAATGACAATAACACACCCAAAGAAGAAGAGAAGCAATTTGTGACAAAGGAATGTTCTACGTCATTCAGAGAAATCAAAGTGATTTTCAGACCTTGAAATTGTATGTGTGTGTGACAGAAAGATAGTGTGTGTGTGTGAGAGAGAGATAGAGAAAACAGAATAGCTAAACGTTTCAATAGTGTTCTGCCATGAACAGAAGGGAAGGCACAGACAGAGAGTGACAGAGAGTGACAGACAGACTGTCATGAAACTGAAGCATGTTGCCGTCTGTCATTCTCTGCACTCAGGCACAAGGGGGTAGGTGTTTCGCTTTTTGAGATGTGGAGGAACACAAGGCGCCATGTGGGACAATATTACGAATCTTGAAATGTTGATGTAGTGGGACACGTGATAATGCCAGCAGCAGTACTGTGGTTTGGGTCAACTCCAAGTGCTTTAGCTAAGTCACAGTGTTAGACACATGTACCACTGACCACTACATACATATTAGCACATGTGGAAGAGCCACACCCCCTCACCTTTACCTACATAAAGACCCCCCCCCCCCCCCCCCCCCCTCAGCATCTATCCCCCTGCTACCTATCTGAGATTCTAAATACAATAGCCAATACATGCTCAGGTCTATCTCAGATATTGATTAACCTCGCTCCCGCCCGTATAGCTGGCGGGCGAGCAAGCAGAGAGTCGTTCCCATAGCAACATGTAGCTGCGTTGTCTGCTGGGCAACGGGGAGGGGGGGGGGGGGGGGCAGAAAGCGGAAGGGTGGTGGAAAGGAGGGGGAAGGGTTACTCTATTTATAGTGCGTACGGCAGGCAGTGAAGTCACGGCCTTGTCAAATGAATTGGGGCAAACACACCCTGCTGTTTGTTCTGTGGTGTAAATTTGTGTCGCTGTTTAGCGCTGCTCTGCTTTGCTCTGCTCTGCTTTGCTCAGCAGTTGCGCTAGACTGGTCTGGACTGGTGAGGCCGCACTTCAAACAGCAAACGCTGGTGTGTGATTGGTTTAGCTTCTTAAATAGGTGCTTGTGATTGGTCAGGCACTGAGAAAGCTGACTCATGACACTTTGTTTGACTATTGTAATCAAACAAGATGCATGTGGTTTTTGGTCTCTCTCTCTCTTTCTCTCTGTCTCTCTCTCCCTCTCTCTGTCTCTCTGTCTCTCTCTCTCTCTCTCTCTCTCTCTCTCTCTCTCTGTCTCTCTCTCCCTCTCTCTCTCGGTCCGCCAGTGTCTTTAAAGTACCAAACCCTTTTGGGTCTAACTGTTTCTCCCTCCCCCTGCAGGCATAGCCTCCATGACAGTGCCGGTGTACATAGCTGAGGCGTCCCCCCCTCACCTGAGAGGCCAGCTGGTGACCGTCAACACTCTCTTCATCACGGGGGGCCAGTTCACTGCCAGCATGGTAGATGGGGCCTTCAGCTACCTGCACCACGACGGCTGGAGGTAGCACACACACACACCAGCAGGCACGCACATGCAAACTAAATACACACACACACCAGCAGGCACGTACATGCAAACCAAATACACACAAACACTTACACACACACACACACACAGACTTACACACACACCAGAAGACACGCACATGCAAACCAAACACACACACCAGCAGACACACACATGCAAACCTAAAGCACACACATAATCCATGCTATCTGTCTGTCTGCCTGATAGTCTGTCTGAGCAGATAGCGGCTGATATTTGTGGATTCCTGTCATGTACGATGGTCTAGCTGGGACAAATGTCAATAGAGCCGTGCATGTGGGTTGCAGCATAGCTAACATTAGCTGAGAACAGGGATCGGCTGGAGATAACATCCGCCTCTGGTTCTTATCAAAAATACAAGGCCTATAATTCTTTTTCATGTTCATTGTAGCCCAGGCTTACAGCTCTTCTACATGTTGAATGCTCAGAGATATTCGTTAGATAGAAATCTTTGTGAGTCTTTGTGCTAACAGACATTTAGATTTAGATGGAAATTGCAGATATTATCATAATCTTACTGTAAGAATAATTTCCCCAGAAAAGTTTCTCTGAAACTTAAAGAATGAGAAAAGGTACAGTTGAACTTTTACAGTAACTTGCAAACCCAATTTTTTTTCAAACATATAAAATGACAGATTTTCAGCTTTGTGACATTTCACAATGCAAATGAGTAGTGTTTGGTCCTCATGTCATGACAATAGTGGTGAATGGAAGAAAAAATCAGCTTTGAATTCCAACTAAGGAAATATATTTGAAATGGAGAGAAAATACGTTTTGTTTTAAGTACACACGTGTAAATGGAATGTGTCTCATCGAACACAAATGTGTGTCCTCGCTTTCTCATTCTCACTTTTTCTGTCAGTGTGTGTTTCTCTCCTACCCAGTCTCACTTTCTCCTTCCTCATTAACCACCCCTCCCTCCTCCTCCCCCTGCCCTCCCCCCAGGTACATGTTGGGCCTGTCTGTGGTCCCAGCGGTGCTCCAGTTCATGGGTTTCCTGTTCCTCCCTGAGAGCCCTCGCTGGCTCATCCAGCGGGGCCTGACGCAGAAGGCCCGCCGGGTGCTCAGCCAGATCAGAGGGAACCAGAACATCGACGAGGAGTACGACACCATCAAGAACAGCATCGAGGAGGAGGAGAAGGACTGTGGAGGAGGTGAGAGGAGGAGAAGGACGACAGTGAGGGGAGAGGGGGAGGGCTGAGATAGTGGAGGAGGGGAGGGATATGGGAGGAGTGTCTGTTATCTATCTCGGCCCTCGTTTTCGTCCAGCAGCCAGACACAAACGACACGCACACTCTCACTCTGTCATCTCTATACCCTCCTATGTCACCCAGTGAAAGGCGGATATGCACCGGGGCTCTTCACATACGCCCGCTGAGTGGAAGGGGGTGTGCTGGGGGAAGGTGGGGGAGAGTGGCAGAGCAATGCCAATGTCAGATAAGGAGGGAGAGCTGCTGGTCAAATTGGATCTAGTCTGCCACTAATCAACCTTGACAGACTGGGAGCACAGAAGCCCTGAGTTGGAGTGCCTTTCACATTCCCTCGTGTCTACTGGCTGGGAGTGAAGTGGTCCTTCAGAAACGCCAACGCTGGAATATACACACGTGCATGCTTACACACACACGCACACACACGCACACACACACACACATACATACACGCAAACTCTGGTGTCTTCTCTCCATCTCTCTCGCACACACACAGACACACACACACACAAACACACACACTGAGGGCGGACACGCCCCGAGGTACTTGGTCTCCATCCAACGTATCCATTTAATCTGTTTGTGTTCGTCAATAAATCTTGTTCCTCACTCAGGTACAGAGAAAGGGAGGCAGAGACAGACAGAGATACAGGGAGTTATAGAGGCAGAGAGGTAATGAGACATACAGAGAGACAAAGAGACAGGAAGTTATAGAGACAGAGAGACAGACAGAGAGGCAGAGAGGTAATGAGACAGAGAGGTAATGAGACAGACAGAGAGACAGACAGAGAGACAGGAAGTTATAGAGACAGAGAGGTAATGAGACAGACAGAGAGACAGACAGAGAGACAGGAAGTTATAGAGACAGAGAGGTAATGAGACAGACAGAGAGACAGACAGAGAGACAGGAAGTTATAGAGACAGAGAGACTTACTTTATACTTGCAGACAGTATTCATTTCAATGTTTGAATGTCACTAAACAGTACATAGGGATTCCTGGCAAAAGAGACCCGATCTCAATGTGACTCAAAGTAAAGATAGTATAAAATGTGTGGGATAATAAGTGTACGTGACAAATGGTGGTATCTTTCTGCAGAGAAGGTCAAAGCTGTAGTGTATGACTGTGTAGCAGTATAGATATGTTTACATCTTGTGCTTGTATGGGTAAAGGTTACTGCTGCATGCAATTAATGACAAAAGTTGGCAAGTGCATTCCATCAAACGATTACTGCCCACCCTTCTAGTGTGCTGATATGCGTATACTAGAATTGATATCTCCAGTATCGTGAATCGTTTAAAAATGAGTGCACCCTCACAGGGGGCAGGAGTCTGGGATACTGTTGTGTGTAGAGTGTGTCATTATCCTCTTGAGCAGGGTTGTTATGTCTATTGTTCAACCTGGACTCGGCCACTGCTGAGATGAGGTGTCACTCCTCAAACCTGTAATTAACCTTTCCTTTAAATGTTCCTTCCTGCTATGGAATACCGCTCGCTGTGATTCGCCCACTTCTGGAGGGGGCTTGGCCTATCCGTGTTAGCTGGTGTTCAGCTTCAGTGTTTTTAATCTTTGTGTCAGTGAGCTGTGTTGACGTGTTCACCTATAACTCATAGTTTTGGTATGGTGTTTGAGAGATGTTAGCTTCTGAAATGTGTGAGTGATGTGGCGAGCCCACTGCGTGTGTGTGTGTGTTTGTGTGTGTGTGTGTGTGGCGCCTGTGTGAGGAGGGGCCACACCTGTGAAAACAAAGGCTTGTGTTGCCCCTTCCGCTGACATTCCAGTTGCCACGGTAACGGCACTTCTCTCACTTCTCTCCATCACCTGTGAGATGTGACGATGACACGGTGCGCCTCACCCTGGCGCCTCACCATGGTTCCTCACCGCCTCCTTCATTAGACGAGGCCAGTGATCACGGAGACTCGCCGTGGTAACACACGCCAGTAATATCTCTTCATCGGTGTTCTGCCATGACCAATCTGTAGCATTATGGGCTGGATCTGTCTCCCTGCTGTGCTGGATGTGTCCATGGAAGCATCATCGCCATGACTCCACTGGTACTCTGATTGCTCCGCCTCTACTGGCTGTAGACCCATGTTGTAATGAAGAAGAGAGCTGGAGAAGATTAGGGGTTAGCTTGGTCTGATGATGAACACAGTGATGATGATGATGCTGAGGGTGATTGCAAACAAAGTCTATGAGCTCTGATTGCTTCTTGAAGAGGACAGAACTCAGCAATAGACAACAAGCTGGGGGAAAGAGAGAGAGAGAGAGAGAGAGAGAGAGAGAGAAGGGGGGGGGAGGGGGAGAGAGAGTTAATTAGAGATGGATAGACCACAGAGAAGAAGAGAGATGGACTGATGTAAGAGTGGTTTCATAGTTGTTACAGTGTATCTGTGGTAGAGTCATGTCCAAAGTCATGTCCCCTCTCGCTCTTAAATCAATGGACTGCCGCCAGGTAATAGAATGATGCATGATGCCATTCTTCACAAACCCAGGTGTTATATAAACAGCCTGGCGCAGGCAGCACGAGATATTCCGGCGAGAACCTTTCTTACAGGAACAAGAGAGAGTCCAGATTCTGCTGGCTGTCTCCTTTATGAAATATTCACAATGGGCAAATGAGGTGATGAAACTCTGGTGCTGCCTTCCCACTGACTAAGCCATTCTCCAAATCATCAATTCACTGAGTCTCATTGGTGGGAAAGTGATGGGAATGAATATATTTAGATTTGCATAATAAGTTTAAAGTGAGTACCCGAGAGATGTAGGCCACAAATTCTGCTGAAAGAGTAAGAGTATTTTGCCAGCCGTATTGAGTTGTGAATGCGTCTGTCTATTTTGATTGTTGGAGGCTTGTGTAAGAATCAGCTGATTCCCTCTTAGCTTCAGAGGCAGGAGTTTACGTATCTCATTTGAATTAGGGGCTAATTGAATCTTAAGACGCCGGAGGCTTTGTTTTGTGATTCAGTTCAGACAATCTACTTTTCAAAGAGTCTGCCCTCACTCGATGGGATCTGACTAGGAGGAAGGCAAACAACACAGAACAACAAGAACAACAGTGTGAAAAACACAGATGGGGGAAAGATTCCCTGCACCCCCACAAGGGACGTAACTAATACGGCCCATTGCTTTCTTACTCTATGGTTTCTTACTGTGACAGTGGTTGCACCCATCAACAAAACCTCCAAAATGTTTGATTCCCACAGACATGACAACAGTGTTCTTAACTGTTGTCGTCATGCTGTTACCTCTACTGTCGTTTCCCACACAGATCCAAATACATTCTGTCGTGAAAGCGAATTGTTTGGCTCCCGTGGTGTCGTTAAACGTGTGATGAACGCAAATCAAGTGAACAGATGTGTTGGGTCGGCCGCAAAAAGTATTGGAGCTATGCAAGTGCGCCGCAAAGTGGAAAAGGTTGGGCATGGCTGCTCTATTTTATTCTACCCTACTCTACTCTTCTCTACCTCAATTTCACCCTAATCTTCTCTGCCACAGAGCACATGACATTTGGCAAGTCTCAGGTCAAGTAATCATGGCTACAGAGGAGAACAGACATTAAATATGAACTGTGAATGGGCCTCTTATGTAAGGCGTGGATGGCAGATATAATAAGGTAGCACAATACTCTCTTGCTGTTTTCTCTGTGTCTTGTTTTCTCTCTCTGTCTCTCTCAATCTCTCTTTCCCCTCTTTCTTTTCATCCTGTGTTCCTTTCCAGGCAGTCTTCTTAGGGTGATGTTGTTGAGGTTGCCAAAACGATTCCATGGTTCCGTACACAAAGCCAACTCAATCAGGTTAAGGTTTGTGAGGTGATTTCAGTGTCTGTGTGGTCTGTATTGGACCATGTATGTCATAGCACCCAGGCCTGGGCTAGTTTGGCTGAAGGCCAGTCTGAAGAAAGAACCTTCGTAGCTGTGGAAGCAAGGTTGCTGATAACATTCTGTTCCCCAGCTCAGCCCTCCAGGTGGAATGTGAATGATGTTCCAGCGATTCACCCGCTTGTCTAATTACAAAATCTGTTTGGAAAATACCCAGTGACCTACACAGCACATGAATGAGCAAACAAACCAGGTCTTCAATAGCTGCGAGACAGTCTATTAGCTGCTGAAATGATCTCTGTGATCCCTGATGCAGCCTGATTACCTGTGTTATCTTGTTAGATTTAGGTAGGACACTCAGGGAACCATCCTCAGGTGTTATGGAAATGAAGCAATTTCTGTTCATGCTCTCTCTCCTTGTCTCTCTGTCTCTCTGTCTCTCTCTCTCTGTCTCTCTCTCTCTCTCTCTCTCTCTCTCTCTCTCTCTCTCTCTCTCTCTCTCTCTCTCTCTCTCTCTGTCTCTCTCTCTCACGTGTTTACTTGGATCTGATATTCTACATCAATGTGATTAGGTAAATTCCTAATGTCCAGTGTAACTGTTAACAAACTAGCAGTTTTGACTGCCCAATAATCTCTCTCTATCTCTCATTGGTCTCCATCCTCTTGGCCCTCTCTGCCTGTTTATCCTGCCTGCCTGCCTGCTTGCCTGCCTGTGGATGTCGAGGAGCGCTCCAGGCCCCACAGCCCCCCAGGGAGCCTGTCTCCTCCATTAGCATGGGGCAGGTGTGGGTTAGGGAAGATTGGAGTGTGTGTGATTTATTAGCAGTATTACCAGGCGATGCTCAGAGCAACAGAGAGTTCCCTCCCCGAGACCTCCTCCATGACAGGAAGAACTGTTTAGCATCGGAGATATCTGATTGGTTGAGACTTAGGGAGCATTGGGCGCTTGATTGGTTTTCAGACATGAAAAGAATGGTGCCAGCTTTGATATAAATAGGACCCAGATGGTGTTTATACATGTTTGTACATATTTGTTTTGTCTATTAGATATGGCGTGATGGATAGAGGTGGTGTAGAGGTGGTGGTGTGTAGAATTTGAAGGGGTGGGTGTCCATTACTCATTGCTTCCTGTTGGAGGATTACAAAATAAATCTGTATGTGTGTTAGAGAGAGAGAGACACACACACACACACATACACACTCACAAATACACACACATTCAAATACACACCGGCTCACATACACTCATACATAGAGAGAGAGAGAGTTTTGTATACCTCCCAAGTCTCAGCAGATGATGGTAAAGTGAGGGTAAAACAGCGTTATCTGGTTCACCTTCCTTCTCTCCCAGCCTTCTCTCCTTCCTCTGCTTGGTTCTCTCCCTCCCCCCTCCACTCTCCACACCCCTGAAGTCTGCTGTCAGTTGTAGTACCATATGAGACAGTTGTACTGGCCCTCCCCCTCCGCTAACACACACACAGTCACACCTACACGCACACACAAATGAACACACAAACATACACTTCAAGCGAACGAATCAATTTGAACATTGATTCCTCCCCCCTTTTCTGTTTCAGTCAAAGTGCTCCTGTTTGAAACACCAGAGCCTGAAGCAGCATGCAGTGACTCACAGGCTCCTGGTGGCAAGGTTACGCTCAGATGTTGCTCTTGATCTTGTGGTTTTGGTACAGAAGATCGTTTAGCTTGCCCCAAGCTTCTGAAAGCTGAACAAGAGAGTGAAAGACAGATGCATACTACACATAGGAAGTGTATGACTATTTAAAACAGTGCAGAGTTAGAACTGAATAGATACAAAGATACAGAAAGAGAGAGAGAGAGAGAGAGAGAGAGAGAGAGAGAGAGAGAGAGAGAGAGAGAGAGAGAGAGAGAGAGTGAGTGAGAGAAGTGGGAATTTGAGACATGCTGGAGTGAGAGATAGATTTGGAGACTTAGAGAAAGATAGTTCTTCAACACTTCTGTCTCCCTGTAGGTTTTCTCTGCATATTAATTATTGAAGGAGGAGGAGAGCGAGCTGAGCCCAGGCTGTTCTATGGTGGGGATGTCTCTCCCGTGTCTGTCAGAGATCTGCCAGGACACACGCTCTCGATCACACAGCTCAACACCTTCCATCATCCTATCACTTCACAGGATGTGATAATTAACATCTTCACTGGTTATAAATGTAACAGGTAGAAAGACAACGGGTTTTTTTTTGCGCCGCACGTCCACTGTTTGTTTTGAACGCCTTCCAAAGCGATGCACAATCCGGTTGTCCTTATCCAGTGTGCGTGCGTCCGTGTGGTGTGTGTGCGTGTGTGTGTGCGTGATTATTCACGTATTCTCTATGAGTTCAATATCCTTATCTCTGTGTGTGGGTGTGTTGTGTGTGTGTGTGTGTGTGTGTGTGTGTGTGTGTGTGTGTGTGTGTGTGCTCCTTCATCCTCTCGTCTCTGTGTTTTGCCCTCAAGGTGTTTACATGAGATCAGTACACTTACATTCTATCAGTTGCTACACTATACTTCATACTTCATATTTCTCTCTCTTTCTCTCCTCCCTCTTCAGTTCAAGCACAGTTCAAAGACTCCCATCAGTGCTAGAACACACCACATTGCATCCACCAGAAGATGTATGCATGCCATAAACCGCATATCTAGAACCTGCTGTTGATGATATCTGTAAACATAGTGTTAGGCTTCATACAGTGGTTCAGCTATCTCTGCAACAGGGATGATGTAGTAGGTTATATTATATATATATAATCTATAAAGCCTGGATGTATTTCAAGCAAAGCTAAATGAAGGTTTACATTAAACCTTCATTACGTAAACAAAAGCTGTTGTTCCCTCAACATATCTTACTGGAAAGTGTGAACAGTCTGTCAATCATACAAGCGCTCAATCCGACTTGACAATGGAGAGGTTTAAAAATACATGTGCAGATCTTCTGTCTCCACCCCGCTCCAGACATGATCCTCCTCTCAGTTCCCCGCAAACGCGCTCTTACATAACCAGGAAGAGATTCTCCGGCACTCGGGAGTCCACAGGGAGCAGTGAGCAACACAATAGCTCCCCCAATCAGTACACAGTGCCAGGGTGTTTCAGCCCAGATACAAAATAAGTGCTGGAAGGATGAGGAAGATTCCTGTCGCCAACCAGTTGGCATGACAGGAACAGATCTGGGTTGTCTGGTTTGGTTGAGCGAGGCACTAACAGCTTTAGTTCCTCACAGATATGGGTTGGATTCCTTGACGTATGAGTTACTTAAGTTCAGCTTCCTTCCTGTGTTACTTCCTACTCACCTCTCTAGGATGTGTCCTTCACTCCCTTCATCCCAAACAGCATACTTTTTGTTACGTATTGCAGCCGCCCTTACAAAGTGCGCACTGTCGCGCATGCAGTATGCATTTAATTGAGACGTACTACTTCGTCATAGCATTGTGCCTTCAACTTTTGACCCTCCTGCTCATTCATCCGTCACAAATTGTAGAGCAACATTTTTATACTGTTGGAAAAAATGGTTAGTGCTACAGTTTTTACCTCTCTCATTGTATAGTTTTGTATTTGGTTGGTTGGTTATTCTCTGCTTTATTTACCTGGACTTCACCTAACAGAGGAAAAGGAGGATTGTAGGGTTTCTGAGTGTGTGAGTGTGTGGGTGTGTTTGTGTGTGTGTGTGAGTGTGTGTGGGTGTTTGTGTGTGTGTGTGTGTGTGAGTGTGTGTGTGTGTGTGTGTGTGTGTGTGTGTGTGTGTGTGTGTGAGTGTGTGTGTGTGTGTGTGTGTGTGTGTGAATCTTAGGAGCAGCACCTAGCAACCAAAGACCCTCAGTGCCCTCGACTAAACACACAGCTGCTCCCAGTCACACACACACACTCACACACTCAGAAACCTTCTCTTTAGAGAAGAGAGGAGAGAAGATATAAATATCTCTGTCTTTTCATTGAGTTGAATTGTTTCAGTATAGTAACTCATGTTCAATAATATTGAGTCTTAAAAACGTCTCTAATAGTTAGATGCACAGATGTTCGTAACATTCCGGAGTAGTCCAATAACCCATTAGCTGGACTCATTGATGACCTCATCACACTCTATTGTTGACTTGATTGGGGTTTGTCCGAAGAAGCATGTGTTCCCAATGCAATCGGACCATCTATTGACTCAGTTTAAAGCATTGCACAGCTGCACAAATGCTTCTCTGATCAATGGAGAAACAGGGAGGTTCATTCGGATGGAGAATATTAGCAAAATCCTTCCAAACCTCCCTCTCTTTCATCTTATGTCTCTCGTTTCATCTCGTCGTCTCTCTTCTCTCCTCAGTCTATTTCCTGTCTGTTCTCTATCCTGTGACTGTGTTTGATTTGACTTCTGTGTGTAAGCATGGAAATATGATTTGTGTTTTTGCAGTAGTAACAGACATACACACATACCCACACGCACACGTTGGCATGTAAAGTCGGCAGCGTTTGAAGTGCGGAATAAAACACCCCTAACGAGGCTCCTGCCACCTTCACAAAACACTCCACCTAATTGGACAAGCGGTTATTAGGGAGAGGTTTGGGTGTTTCCCAGGCAAGCGTTGCCAGGATGTGAGCTAATTGGGGGATTCCATTGCTGGATATCAAAAACGGGCGGTGGGGGGGGGGGGAATTCTTCCTGGTTTGCCTGCTCTCATTAAAACCCCTTCCACCATTGCAGCTTTCCATGGCTGCATGGCCAAATTAGAAGGTGAAGTAGAGATTTCAGCAGGGTTCTACCACTGTTTCACAGTAGAGTCAGGCTATCAGCAGTGCGAGGGAAACATCCAAAAAGGGTTCTACGGGGTGGTAGCTGCAGCCACAGAATATAACACTGCCTTGTCTTTGAGGTCCTCTTCAAATGCACAGATGGCGACAGGCACCAGAGCCAGCAGAATCTATTACTGTAGCTCATGTCTTCCAAAGTGGGATTCATATGCACCCAAACCCACAACCACGACACTCCTAATGCTAATACAACGTATTGTTTTCTGACCCAACTGTCTCATTTCCATTTGTCTTCCTTCCTTTCTATCTCTCTCTCTCTCTCTTTTTGCTTGCTGCCTCCCAGCTTCTCAGTCGTACCCTGATTAGGTTAGAGGGAAGCTGTGTTCTAGCTCATCTGCCTGTGAGGAAATGAAGATATCTCTGGTGTGCATGGTATTATCTCTCTCTCTCTCTCTCTCTCTCTCTCTCTCTCTCTCTCTCTCTCTCTCTCTCTCTCTCTCTCTCTCTCTCTCTCTCTCTCTCTCTCATCAATATGTACATATATACACAGTAGATGCATCTGTGTGTGTGTGTTCGTCCCAGCCAGTGAAGTTAGAGCTTCATTAAAAGAGTCACCTCTCAGGCCAGTTCTCAGGTTGGTCCATGAATCTAGATTTGTGTTTTTGCTAATCAGATCGCAGCTCTCTGGCACTGCCCCCAGGGGTCAGCCAATCATACTCTACCATGTTAGCGTGCTTTAAATAGGTTCAACCCCATAAACGCATCACTTCCTTTTGCCAGTGCAGGGCTGGAACTCCCTCTCTCATGTCAACACTCCAGCCCTCGCTGTGCATCCAGTGCTGTGACCAGCACTAATGAGGAAAACACCGGCCTGTCATCTCCACACACTGAGCTCTTCAACCAGCTACGACATCACTTCCTCTGGAAATGTAACGGTGGCTAAGGCTGAGCTGTGCTGGTGAAAAGACTTGTGACTGATGTGATTGGCTGGTCTCCTGATTGACATCACGGTGTGATTGGCTGTGGAGACAGTGTGATTGAAAGGGCCCTGTGCTGGGGAGCGCTGCTGAATGCTGATTTGTCCTGAAGAGGGAAGTGATAGAAGAGTACTCTGTGCCAGTGGGATGCGTGCATCTCTGATTTTTGTGTGTGTGTTTGTGTGAGTGTATGTCGGTGGGACATATCCTGTGCATGTGTTTGTGTGTGTGTGACAGTGGGATATTGCCTGTGCGTGTGTATATTTGCTTGTGTTTTTGTGTGTGTGTGTGTCAGCAGGGTGCTCCTTAGCGAGTGTGTTCAGTCTGTCTGGGAGCTAAAGGAGATGTTCTCTAGCCCAGCCAGCATCCTCCCACTCACAGCTGCTCCCCACCAACTAGCCAGTCCTCTCTCTCTGTGTGTGTGTGTGTGTGATATCCCTGTTGGCTGAGTGTTTGCGTGTGATTCCCTCTTTATCAGAAAGCTGCATGCCTGTCCAGACGCTCTCATCCTATTATGGATGCTGCTGTTCCCTGGAGTGTCCTGTCTGAAGACCGGCTCAGAAGTTTCTCGCCACAAACTTTGAGATAAACAGCGACTACATTAGCCATTGGTGTTATTCTTTGAGTGTTGGGGTGTACTGAGCCTGTAGAGCTCGCTACACATGCAGCTACGACCGCTATAGCAACGCTAATGGAAAGCAACAGTTGACAAGAAAATCTCTCAATACAGTAATCTAATTCTCCCTGTGTGTGTGTGTGTGTGTGTGTGTGTGTGTGTGTGTGTGTGTGTGTGTCCAGATGGCCCAGTGATCTGGCGGATGCTGACCTACCCTCCTGCACGGAGAGCTCTCCTGGTGGGTTGTGGACTGCAGATGTTTCAGCAGCTGTCTGGGATCAACACGGTCATGTGAGTAAACAACCCAGGGCTTTACCTCAGCGCACTCACACAGTCTGCCACACCCCGGTTCAATACCCGCTCGCTTACGTGACTGATCAGTGGGATCAACACTGAGTACCACACTGCAAAGGTTAAGCATGCTTTGGCTTCGGGTCAAGGCGTTAATACAGTCTGGATGACATTGGTTTGATGACTTTACCCACTCAGCCACACGTCAGTTGAGGACTGGAGGACTGTTATTGTTTGGGAAAATATCCTCATCCACGAGATCCCTCAGCCAAGCGTGAAGAGACGCTTTGATGTCCAGGAGATGATGGCCTGAAAGACCTCAGTGGAGCCCCTGATGCTGTGATACCTCGGGGTCAGACCCTTCTCCCGCTGTGCTGAGTGGCAGGGTGCTTTGTGAGGATGTGACCCGTGGGTTACGTGGTCTGGAGAGCCTTGCGTGTGTCTGTCTGCCGTCCCTGCAGAGGTGAACTGTGTTCTGCCCACTGTAAACAATCTTGGGATGTGTGCTGTTGCTTAGCAACCACCAGAGGTGAGCGTAATGGGAAAGTGTGTGTGCGCAGTATGTGTGTTTGGGCATTGCTGCCTGTATATACTGTACGTTGTTGCGATACTGCATGTATGTCTGTCTGTCTATCTATGTTTGTCAGCCTGTCTTTCCAGAAGGTTGTCTGTTTATCTGTTTGTGTTCCTATCTGCTGTCTTTCTCCTGCTGACAGACTTCTCAGAACTTCCCTTCTGCCTCGGCTCAATCTCTCCCTCTTCACCGAGAGGGAGAGATTGAAGGAGAGAGAGAAAAAAGAGTGAAACTCTAAAGTTCTGTCAGTCATCTCATGTCTGATACTTGTCTGCTTAACTGACACCTACAGTCCTATGAGAGAGGTCAACTTAAATGTGTATGTGTTGTATGTGGGTTGTGTGTGTGTGTTTTGTGCGTGTTGTGAACATCAGTTCGGTCGGACAGCTGTTGTTCCTGTCGGAGACGTTGTTCGGATGGATGTGTTCATCAATACCTCTCATTGACTAAAGGTCTGCCTGGTCTGTCAGCCGATTGGCTGTCAGCTGAAGCTATTGATTAGTCTGACCATGATGAGTTCACCGAAAAAAATCTTCTATCTCTTCTTCGCTCCCTGTCTGTTGGACATGACGACAGACCAATCAGACGACTTCCCTGCTTGTGCTTGTTTTGAATGTCAGACAGCTGCTCTTTCGTCTTTGTCGTTCCAGTTCCCTCTCTTCCTTTCAAACTCCCCCTCTCATTCTGATTGGATCTCTCCCTGTCTTTCCCTCTGTATATTTGTATGGCTCTCAATCTCTCCCTCTCCCCCTGTCTCACTTCATTTTCATTGTGTCTGAGCTGAATGAAACCAGATAGTATCTGTTGTTCATTGTCTCTCTCTTTCGCTCTTTCACTTACCGCCTTTCTTCGCTCCCTTTCTCTCTCTTTTCATCCCCCTCTCCATCTGGGCCTGTCAGTCTCCTGAGTGTGGAACAATGTGAAGCCACAATGGGCGGACTGAGCTGGCCAGTCTCCAGAGATGTCAGAACTTGCCATTAGATGAGGACTCATAATGATTCGATTAGCCACGCTGTCCAGCTGGCAAAGGTCACGGAGGCTGGTGGGGACTGGACACTGACATGGAAGGGGAGGGAGGGAGGGCAATAGATGCAGGAATGGATGAAGGGGATGAAGGGTGAAGGGAGGGAGAAAATAGTACCGAGCTGAATGAAGCGAGGGATGTCAAAATGGATAGAAACAAGAAGAAGAACAGACAAGGTGATCATAACTGAAGTGGACCCCCCTTGTTCAGTTTAGATGTTGTGTTGTACGACATATGTGTGTTTGTTTATGTTGGCCAGTTGGCAGTAAGCACATGGGCAGATGTAGAAATGTCATGTCTAAAATGTCACTAAATGCCAGTTACATGATGACTCAGCCTGTATGTGCGTGTGTGTGTTTTTATGAGTGTGTGTTAGTATGTGTGTGTGTTTGTAGGTGTGTGTTGTGTGTGTGTGTTTTGACCTGGTTACATTTGAAAATCGTAACAGTTGCTACCTTGTATCCCTTGCTGGTGCTGAGAAAACCATCGCCATGCAACGGGGGGGAGAGACCTTTTGCTACCCTGCTGTCTCTCTGACAGGCTGGGGAGAGACCTCTCTCTGTCTTATTACACTATGCTAATGTTCCCTCTAATCAGACAAACACACGCTGCCACAACCTCACACACTGTTATCCTATAAACACAAACATGCACGCAGACACTCAGACACACAGCCACATACACTGCCCTCCCACTTACAAGCAAGCCTCTAATCTTACTAATCCACAAGCAGCCATCACTGTTCCATGGTAATTGTTCCTTAAAAACATTGTTGTCCTTGTAATAACCATATCCTTGTAGAGTAATCAGTGAGTCGGCCCTGTTCAGATAGTTGTTGTGGGTTTTAGTGTGGTTCGTTGGTCTCGGTCATCTTCTTCACTAGCCTGGCAGTTTTTGTCTGCAATCAATATGTGGTTGGCAGGTGGTACTTTTTACTCCCCATTCTTATAGGCCAGTTTCGATGGGTGACTTCCTCTATACCACTACTGGTCTGCTACCTTTGAGTTCTCCGGCCGTCTAATGTTCTGTTTTTGTATTTGATCTTTCTTTGTCTCTCCTCTCCATCCTTCTCTGTCCATCCAGACCAGTTTAGGAGTGTTAGTGCACTGTGCCTGTCCGTGTCAGAGTGACTCATGTCCTCTCACCTTCTGTGTCAAATGGACTGTGGAGAACAGGAGGTATCAGAGCAGAGCAGGGCGAGAGAAGGAACGGCAGGTTGAAGAAGCAGGAGGGGGAGAAAGTGCTGTGTGGGTCATCATCCATTCTGTCGGGTCAATAAAAAGTACAAAGACAAAAGTATGCAAACCAGTCTGTCACTAACAGCACCTCAGAGCATCTCCACTCACTACCTCTCTCCTTCCATTCACATTCTCTCCTTCCTTCCTTCCTTCCTTTCTTTTTTTTTTCTCGTGGTATATAAAGATAAAGTAATTTCGTCGTGCTGGAAATGTGCACGCACACACACACATCTTTTTTCCACCCTCTCATCAACCTGTCAGTGTCTTCTGTGCTCATCCACCCGCGCCACTCAGACTCTCATCCCCCTCTTCTCCCCTCCTCCTTCTGCAATCACCTCTCCCCTCTCATCCCTATGTCGGTCTGTCGGTCTCTCTGTCACTCGATGGATTACCACAACACATGAGTATGGGGTATCTCTCCCTCTCCCTCTCTCTCCCCTCCTCCTCCTTGACGTCCGTGTTGTCACCCTGGTCATGTCAGGGACCAGAGGTGTGAATTGAATCTAGAGCAGAGCAACAGGAGCGACGGACTGTTTCCACTTTCAGAACAGGGGGAAAGGCCATGGCATGTCACGTCTTCATCACCCCCACACACACACACACACACACACACACACACACACACACGCCCACACACACATATACTGTATACACATGCAATTACCACGCCCACACACACATGGATACACAAATCACCAGACGCCCACCTCCCCTCACACATACTGTTCACACACACACACACACACGCTCTACATACAGAACACCTAGCCTGGCTCCTCTCATTCCCTTGTTGTGGCTTCTATGCAATTTGCATTTTGCAGCTGTGTGTGTGTGTGTGTGATTTTCTATGTTATCTCGTTGGCCCTGCACTTGACTCTACCATGGGTATCTGTTCAGCTGGTCAATAGGGGGCTCCTCATGTCAGCCTGGTGTCTGAGCTGCTGGCAAGCTGCTGACAGAGAAGGATGTCTGTCACCATGTAGACTAGGGTCCAGTCTCCGAGATGACAGCTGACAGCTGTCTGACCAGCACAGACTGCTAGCCCCAGAGCTGTTTGCCTTGCTGGACTTAAATAGCTCTCTCTCATAAAGACTGATTGCAAATCAGTTTGCTGCACTGGCCTGCTGTAAAGGGCCTGCAGCCTCTGCCAGTAGACCAGGAGCTGTGATAATGTGATTGCTTTTGTGAACATCTGATGATTCTGATAAAGGTGGACAGTTGGAGATCCAGTAGATTCTACCTTGTTCATGTAATCCGTGGATAGCCCGTCTGCTTTCCTACCAGTGCTGTCACTATGGGCGTGTTTGTTCACGATTGACGGTAGTCAGGGTTTACTGTGGCGGAGTTGTTTTTCCAGTTGTGTTTGGGAGTGAGGTGTAGATGTGGGAGCCGCGGCCTCTGGTCTGGTTCGCTAAACAGCCTGAGTGCAGCAGAGATGGATCACAGCAGGTCAGCGCTGGAGGAGAAGAGCTGATTGTACTCCCACAGCTCGCCAAACCTCCTATTTCAGACTTTCTGGGACCATGTATGTGTGTGTTTGTGTGTTAAGAATAATAATAACACATATTTAAAGGCGCCTTTCTCGGCACTCAAGGACACCGTACAGGATATAAGACACATTTAAAAACAGCAAAAACAAAGAATACAACAACATTAAAAACAACAGAAGCAGGCAGCGTTATTGACATCAAATGGAATATGTAGTTTTAAACAGATGGGTTTTGAGTTCCGATTTGAAATGGGGGAATGAGTCAATATTTCTGAGTTGGGGTGGTAGTGAGTTCCAGAGACGGGGAGCAGAGCGGCTGAATGCTCTACTCCCCATGGTGGTGAGACAGGCACAAACAGGTGAATGGAGGAAGAGGATCTGAGGGAGTGTTAATGTAGGACTGAAACGTGCAACCTTTTCCTTACATTTAGCAGGCGCTCTTATCCAGAGCGACTTATAGTAAGTACAGGGACATTCCCCCGAGGCAAGTAGGGTGAAGTGCCTTGCCCAAGGACACAACGTCATTTCTCCACAGCCAGAATCGAACCGGTAACCTTCAGATTACTAGCCCGACTCCCTAACCGCTCAGCCACCTGACTCCCTGCTTCCCCCTGACATGTTTTTATGCCTCTGCGTGTGGCCTGAAGGGAGTCCCAGTCTTACTCTGTCCAGCTAGCCTTCCTGGTAATGAGCATGGGTGTGATCCTCACCACACCGCACATCTCTACTCTAACAGAGGTGTGCGGTTAGAAGCGTAGGGAAATCAAAAGCCTTTAAAATGTCGAGGCTCTCTGTATTTCCTGCCTTCTGGTTTTTGGAGTTGGAATTAGAGGACAGAAAACAACATGCTAATCATCCTTCCTCATAGAGGAAGAGAGAGGGGATCTTTTATTTATACTTTTTAATGACTGTTTTTCCCTTTGTTGCATCGTCCTGGTGAGAGTGGGGAACTGCTATTCTGTGCGCGCGTGTGTGTGGATTTGGATTTTAGGTCATTTAAAAAAACAAAACAGAAATCAGCAGTTTATCTTGTTATGGAACATATTTAAATGTGCTTCCACACGGTTCTTTGGTTCTGCAGCAGTTTCTGCAGCCTGAAGAGGCCTGATTGTAGGGCTAAAAAATGAGCTGCCCAGGCCTGATGATGTGTAGAGTGGCTAATCTGACTTGAAGAGGTGGTGCTCAGGCAGCAGGAGTCTGATGATCACAGGCTGGGGCTTGGGGGGCAGGAGAGAGATGCTGGGGGGCAGGATAGAGATAGGCTTGGGGAGGCTGGGAGAGGTTAAGAGAGGTGGAGGACACCAGGGGAGTGGGGGTGGGTTTGAAGCCTCTAGGTATGGAGGAGGTGAGAGAAGTATGGAGGGGTTCTATTTTTGTTGCTTGGCATTGGATTGGTAAAAACAATTGATTTGAGAGATTTGAGAGAGAGCACTTGTTGTTGCTGGAGAGGACCAGTAGGACATGAACCTCTATACATTTTCTCCGATTTCAGATGGTTGATCTTTATTCTCTCCTCCCCTCACTCTTTACTTGAGTGTTTCTTTATTCCCATCATCCTTTCTTCCGTCAACATTCCTTTCATTGCCAAAGCTGCCACCCTACCAGTGACAGCCCTCCCTCTCTGTGCCCTCAGGTACTACAGCGCCACCATCCTGCAGATGTCGGGAGTGCGAGACGACAAACTGGCCATCTGGTTGGCCGGGCTCACAGCTGCCACCAACTTCCTGTTCACCCTGCTGGGGGTGTGGCTAGTGGAGAGGGTGGGCCGCAGGAAACTCACCTTGGGGAGCATGCTGGGTAAGGGGTCAGAGTTCATGGTTAAAGGCCAAATTGGAACATGATCTACTCTAAAATGTCCCTTGATACAGCCCTCAAGGAACTGAAATGAGAATAAGAAGCTCGTAAGAAATACCTACTCTGACCATATTGTTGATCTAGAATGTGAAGGACCGAACAGTGTCGTGTTGTGTGTTGCAGGAACATGCCCTGTGTAGACAGTATGCTGTGTCTGTCTTCCAGGTACGTGTGTGAGTTTGTCTCTGCTGGCCGTTGGCTTCCTGCTGTCTGCCCAGCACTCTCCTCCCATCAGCCTCCACCCCACAGACCCCTCCGTGGCCAACTCTACCTGCGCCACACACCTGTGAGTTATGAACCCTCTGCTCTGCACTCCTCTCCTCTGGGCTCCACTGCTCTGCTCTATTCTGCTCTGGGCTCCACTGCTCTGCTCTGCACTCCTCTCCTCTGGGCTCCACTGCTCTGCTCTATTCTGCTCTACTCTATTGTCCTTACTCTGTTCTGTTTGGTTTTCCTGTACTCTACTCTATGCTGCTCTGCTCTACTCTATTATACAGTGCTGTTCCACTGTTAATGGTACAAGACATATAGTGCATCCACAAATCTCCATTTACTTTGAAGCACTAGACACTGTGTTGGAGAATGACAGTCTGCTCTCTCTAATCAAGGTGGAGTAATGTAGAGTGCTATCTGACGGCCCATCATGCTTCATAGCTCATGCCATCATTTTATGTTCTCACACCCACAGTTGCATCTAGAAACGTTTATCCGGGCTCTCATCTGGACCTTAATCTGTCTGTTGTGATAATAACCTTTTTACAAAAATACCTGTCGCCATTAGCAACAGAAGGGTATCAGCTGGCATTCGTGTCATAAAATGAGAGTTAGATAGAGGATAGAGGGGGAGAGGGATGAAGAGAGAGAGAGACAAATAGAGAGAAAGAGAGAGAGAGAGAGAGAGAGAGAGGGGGGGGGGAGAAAGAGAGAGAGAATGATAGAGAGACAGAGAGAGAGAGAGAGAGAGAGAGAGAGAGAGAGAGAGAGAGAGAGAGAGAGAGAGAGAGAGAGAGACGATAGACTGATGTGTTGCAGTTGATCTTGCTTCTCTCTGCTCTGAGACACACGACAGGATTGGACAATGATGTCATCATAGCAACAACCCTTGCATTGAACCCTTCTTCCCCAAACAGCATTAGTTTCCACCTCACACTCGCTCTCTCTCACACACACACACACACACACACACACACACACACACACACACACACACACACACACACACACACACACACACACACACACACCAGACAGACAGACATACACAAACAAGGCAATGACAGGCTCAGAAAGGGGAGTAGGTGTGTATTTAATTTCATGAGTCATTTCATACGGTGCCATTCAGTTTATTTAGACACACATGCCTGAATCCGTGTCCATTAAGGGACAGCCCACTGTAATGACCCCGCACGTGTCTGCTCTCTCTCTGATCCGCCTGACTGCAGGATGTGTGAGCCGTGCATGCTGGACCCGGGGTGTGGCTTCTGTTACCGTGAGAACAGCACGACACTCTTTGCCTCCTCCTGTGTACCAGTCAATACAGCCTCCACTGAGCAGGCAGCATGGGGCAGGTGAGCCACAGGATGGGATTTGTTTGTTTGTGTGTGTGTTTGTGTGTGTTTGTGTGTGTGTGTGTGTGTGTGTGTGTGTGTGTGTGTGTGTGTGTGTGTGTGTGTGTGTGTGTGTGTGCTGGAAAAGGAATATGTTCCATAGTCCATAGCTCTGTCTTTGGCCGGTCCATTTTCACCTAGCAGAGTGAGCAGGCAGCAGCCAGACTTCACTCCCCAGCCTGGGAGCGAGGCATCAGGCCTCAGAGCACTCCCCTGAGACACCCAGCAAAGTAGCTGCCGATGGGAGCCGTTAGTATGAACTCCCCTCTCCGACTTTGACACTTTACCCAGGCTTCAATGTGTGAAAAAGGTTTATTACCACTCTAGATAATCACACCTGCAGAATGACTTGATATGTACAGGGGAATTGGTTTCACACAGGTGCTCAAACTTTCGTTAAGAATTCTGTGCATGCTTTATTTGTGTGCAGGCGGAGGAAACAACCTAGTGTAAACGTACATTACGCGTAATTACGTTACAAACACATTAAGTGTTTTGTTGATGTGGTTCTGGTTCTGTGTCCAGGTGCTCCAACTCTACCCAGGAGAAAGATAAGACATACTGGGCCTACAACTACTGCCCCACGTCCTACTCCTGGGTGGTCCTGCTGGGTCTGGTGTCCTACCTGGCCTTCTTCGCTCCAGGTGACACGCAATAACAGACAGTTGTACTTATTTGTTTATTTTCCTATTTATATGTATTTTCAATATTTTCTAAAATCCTCAGTAGATTTTAAAGCCAAGTACAAGGGTCTTTTGTCCTCCCGGAGCAGTGTTGAGTGCTTTCCATCTACTGCACCAAAAGTCCATTAGAGGATTATGCAATTCAATTTAACTCTCACTTTCTCTCTCTCTCTCTCTCTCTCTCTCTCTCTCTCTCTCTCTCTCTCTCTCTCTCTCTTTCTGCTTTGTATCAAACATTATTCTTCTAACCCACCTTCAATCTTCTTCACATCCTCTTTGGTCCACTCTCCCTTCTCCAATCCCAGGTATGGGACCCATGCCTTGGACAATCAACTCCGAGATCTATCCTCTCTGGGCCCGGAGCACAGGCAATGCCTGTTCTGCTGGCGTCAACTGGAGCTTTAATGTGCTGGTGTCCTTCACCTTCCTGCACATGGCTCAGTACCTCACATACTACGGTGAGCTAACCACGTGGTCAATGACTCACACGTGGCTCAGTATTCATCTACTATGGCAAACTAATTACTGATCAATAGCCCTCCTGGCAAGGGACAGCACAGGACTCACCATTGATTTATCAGCAGAACAACAGGTCTAAACCTTCTAATTCAGGAACTGACCTTTTAGACAGCTGCATCCATCCATAACACGTTGTTGGTTGATGTTGTTGTTTACAGGGGCCTTCTTCCTGTACTCTGCCATGGCTTTGCTGGGTTTCATCTTCATCTACGGCTGCTTGCCTGAGACCAAGGGCCGGCGGCTGGAGGAGATCGAGTCTCTGTTCGACAGCCAGCTGTGCTCCTGCGGGGTGACGGAGTCAGACGAGGGCCGGCAGGTGGAGTACATCAGGGTGAAGGGGAGCAACTACCACCTCTCGGATAACGACGCCTCCGACGTGGAGTGAGAGCATCCTGGACCCGGAGAGGTCTAGGTCTGGGTCAGCCTAGCTCTGGGGCTGCGTGTGGGCCCCTAGCAACCCCTGTTCTCAATGTGTGGTCCGTGATCTGTAGCTGTGTGTCATCCTTGGGGAGTGGGAGGGGGTGGGGAGGCTGGGCAGGGTCAGGGATGGACAACTCTGGCTCTGGAGGGCTTGGTATGTGTGCAGGCTAGTTTTTAGACCCGCGTTCTACCACACCTGGTTCATTCGATTAACCACGCTCCTTTGTGGAGTCTGTCCCATGGTTTTATCAGGTGTGCTGGGCTGGAAAACAAATCCATAACGCCAAGCGACTTAGTGGGATGGCTGCAGCACTGGTCCATCCCTGATATACTGTACAGCACAACCTCCCAGAATCCTGTTCTCTGGTTCATTTCTACAGTAGAGATCACCTATCTACTTCTGTAACTAGACTAGACTCAGCCAAGTTAATCACCTTAGTTCTCTATCATCCTATACCAGACAGTGAGAAATGCATTGATCACGGATAAGTACGGTCAAATCTTTATAGTGTCTCCATTTAGATATTATACATACTGCTGGATTTCCACACCCATAACCAGCTTGTTGCTTAGCAACAGAGTTAGCGGCGATAGCTTGTTGGTGTTGTAGTTTGAGCATATGTGGATCACATTTAAAGAACCTCTTCAATCGCACTGTAGCAGGAAAATTACAACACAGATAAAACCATTGCCTTTTCCCTACCACCAATTGATTGTACAGTATACGACGAATGGACATGAAGCCTCCCAACCTAACCCACATGTTGCAAACTGAATGTTGTAGTTAACTCAAATGTCCACTTGCTTTTAGAAAGGCGGAATCAGAGATCTTGTATTATATTCAGTGTTAAAATACCAGTATGCCTTTCTATATGAAACATTCAACTCAGTAATGTCCTCTTGGCTTGTAGCACTACTAATGGGTTTTCAGTCACTAGATCTTTGGAAGCTTTGCTGTTGTTGTGTCCTTCTGATGAGCACCTGTCACTGTTAGGTGTCCTTCTGATGGGCACCTGTCACTGTTAGGTGTCCTTCTGATGAGCACCTGTCACTGTTTGGTGTTTCTTATTCAAACTTTGTGTTGTTCTACAAATTCTACTCATGATGTATTGATACCGTTCAAATCCGTGATGAATTCTGAATTTATTTTACCTTTTTGTTTTCCGAAGTTGTCTAACTGCTCATTCAAAGAATACTACATGCACTTTTTTTTATTTTTTATACATTCTGATTTCCCTGGAAACAGTTTTGGAGTGTGTTTTTTTTTTTTTCCCCGCACACTTAAGTTGTGTCTTCCTTCATAGAGCCTTATGTACAAACTGCCATGCATATCACCTGTGTGAACGAGTCAGGTTACTGTGTTCTAAGAGTCCAAGGAGTGCTTTACTTAGCAATGTTGTTTCATGTATATATTATTGTAAAACTGTGTGAGGTTACACCTTGTATTCTTGTGCACATAGATATGTGTATAGCAATCTCTGAAATGTGGTCAACAGAGTAACAGTACTAAGATTTAAAGAATGTGCATTATCTGTGACAAAACTAAATAAGTTAAAAATATGATCCCGTCTCTATAGCCTGTGATATTCAGGTTCTTAGTCAAGGGCCTCTATTTCAAAGTGTTCTTGTTCTATTTAACTGTTAATTACAGAGTAGTTAGTTGGTTCTTTGTAAAGAGTGTATTTAATTATTGTTCCTAATAGCCATCAAATTAGAGTTTTGGAAAATGTGCGTAAATATGAGACTGTTTCTTCCTTTTTATCAGAGAAAGGCACAATAGGGTAACAATACACTACTAAAGCTTTCTGATTTCAATGTTTTCTGTCTTGGCAGAACAGATGTTTCTAAAGAGAGTGCTTTATTGCAAATCAACTCTACCAGTGTGGCAGGGCAGTCTAACCAACACTCACACAAGCACACACACACACACTAGCACACACCACAAAAACTGTATATAAAATATGTCTATCTATATTTTACGTGATTATTACATTGATTAAGGAAAGTCAACTCTTGACAATCCATTTTGTCATGTAGCCCTTTGCTTTCATTCCAAATTGGGACATCATGTGTGTATTTATGGTGAATGGGTGATTTTTTTTCTATGTGAAACAATTAAATGCAGTATTTCTACAGTTTGAGGAAGTAGTAAAATATGGAGAAAAAAATCTATTTATTAGTGCTGTATAGTACATTTAATTATTGTTGCTGTAAATGTTTTGCTAGAATTTATATTATACACAACTAAATATTCATGAAATAGGAACACTTGAATATGTATCTTGCGAAAGAAATAAACGACTAATCTTGCAACGTCTCGCTTTGTGTTGATGAAAGTCCCTCAGGCTTTGTGAGCGGCAGCTGAGCAAACTGCACCCTCAATTAAAGTATGTAGACTAGCATGGCTGATCTGTCAACACCAACCAAATAAGCCTAGAACATGTACTCTCCTCTCTCTCTCTCTCTCTCTCTCTCTCTCTCCCTCGTTCTTCATTCATTTCCTGACTTCCCGCTTTCATGCACAGCTTTCGCTCTTCTTACTCTCCTTCAACAGAAGCAGAATATCTGAGATTTCGTGGAGAGTCTGGTCGTCTTCTGACAGCCTGGTGACTACATTCTGGGACGTGACCTCCTGTTGCTTCTCAGCCAGGTTTGTGATGAGAGCCTCCCCCTCTCTTTCTACAGGGTCGAGTACCTCTCGTTTCACCCTTTCTACTCCTTGATCCATCTGCTTATCTGATTCTGCAACAGAAATAGAAACGGAAAAAACCATGACCATACATGTGGTCTGTCAAGCATCTTATTTCCAATCTTGTATGACATTTTGACACAGGAGCAACTCAAATCATCACCAAAATATTCCCTTTCGTAGCAAATTTGTACAAATGTACCCCATAAATTGTTAGTATTGATGTAAAACTGATCTACAATACATAGACAGTGACTGGCGTGCTAAATGTACCTGTCACATTGGTGCTCAGCACATCTCCCAGGATGGGAGTGGCCGGTCTCTGCATGCTCACTCTGCTCTCTGTGAAGAGGTGCAGGGGCTTTTGGACAGAGTTGATTGACAGGTGTCCAGTCCTGTCCTCTCCTGTTGTTGCTCTCCTCCAGGGCGTGTGCTCTTCTTCTTCTCGCCTCACTCTGATCCAGTCTGGCCGTGCTCCGCGTCTCAGACCTCCATCCCTGGGACTTGCCTGCCCCCTGTGGGCTTGGGTCGGTACTACACCACCAGCAGCCACACAGAACTGCTTGGAATCATTGCCAAGAGTGTAACATTGACAATGATTGTTTGTATTGCGCTCAGGTGCAAAGCTACACTGAGTGGAAGCTTCTGCTGTTTGGCAGGTTTCAGTCAAAACAGTCTGAGTCCCCATGTCTCGAGTTTGGGTGGACACAATCTTGTGTCTGGCCGTTATCAAGCTTCGTGCTTGATAATGCCCACTCCTGTCTGTCAGGCTACAGCTTGAACTTGCACAGTTACAAAGACTCTCAGAGAGACGAGGGCTCGTCCCCGCTCCCAGGTCGTAGCTGCTCCTGGAGCCTGGGCTGCGCTGACAGGGGGATGGGGGTGGACTCCAAGGAGAGGACTTGCTAGCGCCCAGGGTCCCGTCGGGGCCAGGCTGAGTTGGGAGTGAAGCAGGTCGTTCCTGCACACACTGGTGGCAATCGTCTTCCTTAGGCAGCATGTAGAATCGAAAAGGATGTTAGCAATATCAAACATGGACCTGTGTGCATTATTGTCATGTGTACAGTACTCATTTAGCTATCATGCAGAAATGCAAGCCATGCAATCCACTATGTAATGAATTGCTGTAACCCTACTACTGTCTCCTGTGGTATTCTAGGCCAATGAGAACAGTTGTTGAGAACTTACATCATCAGACTCTGAGCTAAAGTAACCTCCTCTAGGAGAGTAACTAGGAGAAGATCCACCGCAATCCACTGAAGCATGGTTCTGTTCCAGACATGCTTGGGGAAAACATCCAGGAAATGAGTCAACTTAATCTCCACCCAAGCATTATAATAAAATCCAAATATGTATGATGTCATAGTGTCAGTAAACTCACAGGAGGTGACATCAGCACAGTCCGAAAGCTGTTGGTGAAAAAAAAACTGACATTAATACTGAGACATGTTTTACAATTGCTTAGAATCTAAATTCCTAATATTGTGTTCCAATTATGCCACTAGGGGGAACTAGTGTCCTTTTTAATGAGAGTTGCTGCAATTACCTGGGTGAGTGAGTCTGGTATAGGATGTATGCTGTGTGGTTGCTTCACATCCCTAATCCCAGAGGAATAAAACCAAACCACTGTAATAACTTGCTCTACGGTGTAATGTTATGATGGTTTTAAATAACTCATTGGCACTTACGGTGGTTTTGAAGAAGAGTTTTGTGAGTCTGCTTTCAGAGATATTTTTGAAATGCCCTTCCCAAAATAAGCTGAAATGTCAACAAAGAAATGTGATGCCAACTTTCCCTGGTCTAATTACATAACTGAACTGCTAAGAGCACCATGTTTTGACTACCATCACTCCTAAACTCGTTGCTGAAGCCCCTGAAAAGTTCTTCTTCTCTGAGCGGCTCCTCAGTGTCATGCTGGTTGAGAGAGAAGCCAAAAGTGTGAATATCCTCGTTTCTGGTCTCTGTGCTGCTGAAAACAGGAAGTAAAGACCGTCAAAAAAGGAACATACCCATAACATCGTAACACATGAAAAGTAGGTGAATGCTTTGGATGATGCTACTAAATATATACTTTTACAGCAGTCAAATCCCCACACTGATCACAGAAAAGTATCTCACTCTGACCCTGTGCTTCCAAACAGGACTGTGGACAGCGAGGGTGTCTGATGAAACCGTGGGGATCCCTCTGGTCCAGCGCCCCCTGGAGTGCTCTCTCTCACCCCCCTAGGCTGGGAGTAAGGTCTGAACTGGAGGGCAGAGCAGAGAGTGACATTGAGATCAACACTGCATCGGCATTCACCGTGAGAGGAACTCAGTACCTGGGCTTTTTCGGAGGTGGCGCCCCAGGGACAAGGGGAGCACTGCGGCTGGGTCTGGCCTCTCAGCTGGAGGGGGAACAGCTGGGCCTGGCCTCTCAGCTGGAGGGGGAACAGGCCTGAAGAAGAGGCGGAGGATGAGGAGGAGAAGGGGCTCAGTGTGTCAGCTATGTGGGCCAGCTGGTAATCTGAGGCACTGTTGTCTGACAGGTTGGACTCAAGCACTGGGGATAGCTGTGGAGAAACATATCCTTTAATCCTGCGGTAAGACAAGTAGCACTTGTTAATGTTCGGATCACTTTAATAGATTTTTATTGAGAATATGAATACTTGTTCAAGAATTGTACTTGTGTCACACTTGTGCGTGTAAGGGAGGGAGGGCAAAACACTTGAACACACCTGTTGGCACCTGAATCCTTCAGGGAAGCAAAGCTTTCTTTTTCTAATTCCATGGAAACTACAGTAACAATACAATTCAATAAAAGCAGTTACATTGGAATATGACTACAGTTAATTACAATTTAGGTACAGATTTACAGCAGGGTTTTACAAGTTGCACGTTTTGGGTCCATAAATGAGAACTGATGTGATGATGGGACTACTAATGTAGAAACATATACCTGTACTGTGGCTGACTTTCTACAAGACTGAGACGAGAAGGGGAACAAGGGCTCATGGGTAGCTCCAAAGGTTCACCTTTTATCAACCCAACACATCCTCTGTTATCGTTGAGGTGAGTTATTTTAGGTAGTTCTGGAATACAGCAGTTTCATTCAGTTATTGCTGGGTTCAGTGTCAGTGTTTGCGTGTATGTGGGGTTTAGCTGTGTCTGTATGTTATGTTATGATAACATGTTATGATGTTTTGATCTCACCACTGTTTTCTTTCTTGGAAGCTATCTGGTTGACTATGAATAATGTCACCAGGTCTACACTGCCAGTGCCCTTGGGGGAGGTCGGAAGTGGTATTTTCGTTTTCCTCTGCATTTTCTTCTTTTCAAAGTACTCCTGATTAAAAAAAAACGCCCAAAACCATGTCTTATCTGTATATTCAAGCTTTAAATGATATTTGACTGACTAAACGGTAGCTAGCAAGATAACGTACCCTTTGCTTCTTCAGGTCGTTTCTCATCATAAAGCGGTTCCTATGTTGATTATAGAAAATGGAAACCTTATCAAAACTTCTTGTAAAAGTTGTTGCTCGAAATATAATCTCTACAGACAGTACGCAAAGGCCAGTCTGTTGCTATTATAATGTAGGCCGGATGTAACTTTAAAGCTAGATTTACCGACAGTATCAATACCTAAGTAATATTACAGTAGCTAGCTAGAACTGAAGCTAACTTCCTTGGCAGAAATGTTGTCAACACTGGACAGTACAGGATACCTTGAACCTCCAACCCAGTTCATTTTGTAGGCTAATATGGCTGAAGTTGACAGTCGGCAAAATAACGTTTGAAGACAACTATTATAAAACTGAACAAAACTAAAATATCAACACGGCTATATAGTTACATAAACCTTAACTTCTAAGTATTAGCTAGGAACGTTGTCATTGTAATAATCCCAAATTAATTTGACCTCTTGCGCGATGCGGTTGAGGACTGGATAGCGCGTGAGAACTACTGGTTTCACGAGGCAATATCATAACGATAATTTACAGCAACTGTACATATAAAAACAGTCATAAGTTGAATTCTGATCACAATGCTATTATTAACTAATCCTATGATGTCTTGCAACAATTTAGTTTCAAGACATTTTGGCTCATTTTAAAAATATGAATGTACAGTAGGCAAGGTAAGCAGCCAGTCTAATATACAGTAGCCTATATTTGCATACGTCCATGGCGTAACCAATCGTCTTCTTCCGGGGGACTTGCCAATGAAAAACGCTGAAAAACCCACTCACGGAAACACTATGTTGCAATGTAGCGGTACAGTCTTTTACCTTCTGCATCACGCCATCAAAGGGAGTCTCTTTCATCTGCACTCCTTTTTCATTTAAGTAGTCAATCGTTTATTAGAGATGGATGCGTATGGGACTTATACAGAATACTAGCTGGGTCTAGAATCTCACCGTAGAAAAAATGTCCAATATTCTTGATGCTGTGTCCAGAGTGAAATGGGATCGGAGGACTGCGGCGAAGCGGGCCGTCTTTCTAGCGGCCGCTGCCTACGGTGTGAAAACGCTATATCCTATAATTTACAAGCAAATAACCAGAAGAAGAAATGGCAGAAATAACCAAGGTGCTAAATCAGAGGAAAATGGATCTATTTTATCAGTTTCGTCGCAGACAGACGTAGAAATTGTAGGTCGAAGTAAGTCCCCAGGAGTAAATGCTGAATTTTTTAAGCAAATACTTGAACTCATCAAAATCCTCTTCCCGAAGCTTATTTCAAAAGAGCTCGGTTTGCTTTCCTTGCATTCTGTTGCTTTGATATCCCGGACGTTTCTGTCTATCTATGTCGCAGGCTTGGATGGTAAGATTGTGAAAACAATCGTTGAAAAGGACCCCAGAAGCTTCACGATTCAATTGATGAAATGGATCCTCATAGCCATCCCTGCTACTTTTGTGAACAGCGCGATCCGTTACCTCGAGTGCAAACTCGCATTGGCGTTTCGTACTCGGCTGGTGAACCATGCATACCAGACCTATTTTACAGATCAAACCTATTATAAAGTCAGTAACATGGACGGGAGACTGACGAACCCGGATCAGTCTCTCACTGAGGACGTCATGATGTTTTCGCAGTCTGTGGCGCATCTCTACTCGAACCTAACCAAACCAATCTTGGACGTGATGCTCACCTCCTACACTCTCATCCAGACTGCCCGGTCCAGGGGCGCCAACGCCAGCGGGCCAACACTACTAGCCGGCTTGGTGGTGTTCGCCACCGCTAAGGTTCTGCGAGCCTGTTCTCCGAAATTTGGCAAACTCGTGGCAGAGGAGGCCCACAGGAAGGGATATCTGCGCTATGTGCACTCTAGAATTATCGCCAATGCTGAAGAGATAGCCTTTTACAGGGGCCATAAGGTATACAGCCTTGTGATGTGTATAACAATTTCACCACGTCGATCGATGTCATGTCACGCTGACATCACATCTTATTCAAACTGCCCTACTGTCATTGCCATTATTTCGATGTGTGATTATTTTCTTTAGGCTATGTCACATTGTTTCCAAGGCATTTATAGAGCAACATTCACATTCAGTGTATCTGCTGCTGCACGGAGAGAGCTCTGTTGTGAGAACACTGTGATACAGGTAAAGACAGGTGGTACGGTGTCCCTTCTTGCCAGGTGGAGATGCAGCAGCTTCAGAAGTGCTACCGGGCCTTGGCAGAGCAGATGAACCTGATCCTGTCCAAGCGTCTGTGGTACATCATGGTGGAGCAGTTCCTCATGAAGTACGTGTGGAGCGGCAGCGGGCTGGTCATGGTCGCCGTGCCCATCATCACAGCCACGGGCTTCGCTGACAACGGTTCGTCTGCTTCCTTCACAGAAGGGGGATGTGGCACTTCCTGTTGTTTGGTTGCATGCCATTGTTTTTTGTTTTTTTGTGCTGCTGTTCATTATCATATCTAGCTAACAATAGGCCTGGTTGTTCTTTATATTCTGTCATTTGCACTCTCGTTCTACTAGCTTGGTTCATCTCATGCAGGGCAATCTAGGGGACGTTCTGTAATAACAAAGCAGAGGAAGAAGAGACCTCTCCCACACACAATAGCCCATAAGCATTTGTTAAATCAGCAGGAAGCCCAATAGTGCCTCCCTGCCAGCAGTGTGGCTTAGAGGCATGGACTGCAGGAGGTTGTGTATTTGTTGTGTTGATCAGGAATTCTTCTTCTTCCTATTGTCTTTACCCACACTTGCATTAAGCTGTTGTAGCTAGGTGGTACTTGAGCTCCCCTCACCTCCCTCTCCTCTTTGTCACACACACACACGCACACACACACACACACACACACACACACACACACACACACACACACACACACACACACACATACATAATCCATCTCTCTCCTTCATACACTCATAGTCATACAAACACACACTGCATGGTATCAATCATACAGGGTAATACAGCCCTGATTCTATTTCAGTTGTTAGCCCGGTCCTTCACGATCAGAGCTGGACCTGTTCCCAGGATGCCACCTGACGGTGTCTGTGTTCCCCCCTGCAGAGACTGCGGACGGGCAGACCCACGTGTTGGTGAGCGAGAGGACAGAGGCCTTCACCACCGCCCGCAACCTCCTGGCCTCAGGAGCAGATGCCATCGAGAGGATCATGTCCTCCTACAAAGAGGTGATGGTTCTCTCCTCCTTTACGCTGCTCCTCAACCCTCTTTCCTTCTGGAAATAAACTCACCTGCAGGACTGAGATAGTGGTCTACTTTTTTCTATCTGATGGTAATAAATGTTTTCCAGGAAGAAATTCAAAATGTTCTCTCTCCCTCCCTCCCTCCCTCCCTCCCTCCCTCCCTCCCTCCCTCCCTCCCTCCCTCCCTCCCTCCCTCCCTCCCTCCCTCCCTCCCTCCCTCCCTCTCTCTCTCTCTCTCTCTCTCTCTCTCTCTCTCTCTATATATATATATATATATATATATATATATATATATATACACTATGAATAAAATCTAGTTTAAAGAAGAAAAAGATCAGGGTATTTAGCAATCGTTTTGAAGAGCATTGACCATGGGTCAATTTGTTTATATATTTTAACATCCATGATGTGTTCAAAACGTGTCCGCATTCGGCACGCAAGAGGATCCACCCTAAAAGGTCATTTTATGTAGCTGCATTACAAACAGCTCCATTTATGAGTCTGCGTCTCATGTTTGGTCATTACCCAACAGTCATGACTACATGGGAAGTGAAAGAAACGAGCCCAAGAACCCACAACTGAAATAACAGCCAGAACGCCACACTGTGTCTTAACGCTGTCTGTCTGTTTATCTCTACTGTGCGTGGGCTGGAGTTCTAAACTTTCAGCACGAGAAATTGAGACATACCTCTTTTGTTTTCCAAATCGTTTGCTTTGCAAATCAGATCCTCAGATATGCATCTAAACAAATCCCGCTGTATGTTAGTCTATATGCAGCTGCATACACTTAGATGCATATCCACCCAATGTCAGTAGAGCAGAGGACAACAAGAGGGAGGAATCATTACAGCCTACTACAGTATACTGTAAGTATTCCAGCATGCCCCTGCTTGCAGGACCTGAGATGTGGGCTGGAGTGAGCAATGGATATAGAGAGAGAAATGAACAACACATTCCTGAGGCCGTATGCATGCTCACATCTACCTCAGGTTGGAGATACTTGCTTAAGTTCCATGTCTTAAGCATGTCATTAGAAGCATACAACACCAGCCTTAACCCTGCCCTCTCCTCCACCTGTTGATCCTTGATCCTTCACCCAACTAGACTAGCCAGGCTCTCAGGGGTCAACTCCACCTCACAGGACCCTGTGCTACACCACTCTACCCTATCTCACTCTTCAGAAAACAAGGCTACAGAATTGTATAATGCTGTTTCGTACCAAGCAAGACCTACTGTAGAACGAATGTCTTACGTCCGGTATACGGTAGTATCCAGTATCCTTGTATCATTGATGACAACTGTATAGCTTAAAAAGAAAAGGTGCAGAATCAGGGTGAACAGAACAGATTGTTCCACATTATACAATATCCCACAGCCAGGCAGGTGGTGAGGGTCTTGTTGTGTTCAGGTTTCCTACCTGGCCCAACAGGGACTCGTTCCCCAGGTAGACTGTCTGTGTCTCGCCTACCCTCTCCCAGGGCCCAGCCTGGGGTTGCTGTTGACAGTGCCTCCACAGGCCCCCCCCAGGGACAAATCACTCTCCAGCACAAGGCTGCCGCAGGGCTGTGGTCATGTACTGTGTGTTCTCTCTCCAATTATGTGTCTTCCAAAACAGCTATAAACAGGGACCATTGTTGAGTGAAATTAAGGTACAAGAGAAATTGTTGTTGCAAGAACTTAGATAAGATTGGGAACTTTTACTCACTATGTGGCCTTGGCCCCCTCCATGAATTCTGACTGGAATACACCTGTTGTTCGTGAATATGTTTATTAGATGTTTTCCAATGACATCCACATATCTATACATGCACATTGCAACAGTTTTGGGGTCAAGTCAAATCTATTGGTGAGCAATAAATATGTACTGTTCCATAAAACATGCCGTGAGATGAATGACCGGAGCTTGTAGATAACCCTAACCCTAACCCTGACTCAGCTAATGGTCTGTTTATCCCCCTGAACGACCTTTCACCTTTGTGCTTATCTGGGACAGGTCACGGAACTGGCAGGTTACACGGCACGTGTCCACAATATGTTCCTGGTGTTTGGGGAGGTACAGAGAGGTGTGTACAAGCGCTCATCGGGGTCAGTCTCAACAGGCGAGAAGAAAGCTGCGAGGCCAGAGATGCACATAGAGGGACCCCTGGAGATCAAAGGTAGGCCTGATCATTCTCGTACCTGCGTTCACTTGTACCGATCATGTAGGTTCAGCTTTGGGTTTAGAATGCAAGGATTTGATCCTCTTAAAAACTAAAACAAAAATTGAAATATATTTGGGGAAAAAAAGTTTTTAAAAAAACTCTCCTCTGGAAAAAACTCAAAACCATCCGTGAGAATCTCACCAGTCACAGAGGAGGAGGACATTCAAAAGGAAATGTTCGATTTTCACCCATGCAGCCACAACTACACACAGTCACACACAGTCACACACAGTCACACACAAACAAGCCCACTCATTTCCCTGCATTTGAGTGAAGTTGTGTATTTCTGGCACAGGGGTATGTTTGGGCTTTTAAACATTTGCATAAATGTATCACTCATCCATCTCAGTATGAAATACTCCTGTTTTAATCTCCTCATTCTCACGGATGTCTCCTCTCCTTTCACTGAAAAAAAGTTTGGGAATGTTGAAAAATGATTTGCCCTCAAAAGGTTCCCCCGAAAGTTTCAAAAGGTCGAAGAAAAAAAAATTGTGAATAGTTTTTTTGGAAAGTTTTTTTTCTTTAATGATGTTTGAACCATTGCTTGTGTGTTTGTCCCCTGCAGGGAAGGTGATTGACGTGGACCAGGGCATCATGTGTGAGAGCGTCCCTATCATCACCCCCAACGGAGACGTGGTGGTGTCCAGCCTCAACCTCAAGGTGAGAGGCTGCTCTGCTCCCCTTGGCTGGTCATGTGACACAGACCCTTGGCTGGTCATGTGACACAGACCACATGGCTGGTCATGTGACACAGGCCAGACAACCGTTTAGGTGCTGTTTAACTTCAAACAGGGACTTAATGCTGAGCAGGTGTGGTTCTGCCAGCAGTACTAAATGAATTACACATACCATTTCCTCTGTGGTTTCCTCAAGATACAGCCAGTCATTGCAGGCTTGGGATGACTTTGTGTTGATTCCCAGTATATAGGTGCTGGAGGAGACAGTACATTGTATTGAGTAGAGGATTGGTGATATTAAGGACTCTGCAGTACATTTGAACATAGACATATATGCATTTGAACCCTTGTGTAATCTTTGGGTCATTGTGACCCTTCAGTCATTGTGACCCACCGTTGGGTTGCAATAACTTTACCTCATACAAAAATAAAGATCAGATCCCCCACAGAGCGAAGGTTAAAAGAAAATGCTTTTTTTTTTTTTTGTATTGGGTAAAGTTGTCGCATGGTTGACGATGGGTCGTTGTGAACCTTCGGGTCGTTGTGAACCTTCGGGTCGTTGTGAACCTTCGGGTCATTGTGAACCTTCGGGTCATTGTGACTTCACAAAATGTGTCTAGATTACTGCCAGGTGGCATATAAACGAAAGTAGTGGAGAGAGGTTAAGCTCAGTACAGCTGGACTAAACTAAACAGCAGGGTTGTGAGTTGGTGTGTAACAGTTGCTGCTGGTGGTTCAGGTGGAGGAGGGGATGCACCTGCTGATCACGGGTCCTAACGGCTGTGGGAAGAGCTCTCTGTTCAGGATCCTCAGCGGTCTCTGGCCTGTCTACGGAGGACTGCTGCACAAACCCTCGCCCCAGCACATGTTCTACATCCCACAAAGGTGAGGGACCCGCACACACACACACACACGCACACACACACACACACACACACACACACACACACACACATGCAGCCATTCACTCACTCATTCACTCACCACACACACACACACACATACCTAAGCATGTACACATGCTTATATGCTACAGTCTTGCTTGTGAACCCACACATTTGGTGGTACAGTGTAATACAGTGTATACATCCTGTGGAGGGGTATATAGTGGTTGCAGTGGTAACATATACCAGTGTAACCTGAGCTTTGTGAGAGCCTGATGGGGGGAAACAAGATCAGGGTAGGGTGAAATATTTACCAGCTGTGTTCAGGTGCAGACTGAGATGTACCCTAACCTAACCTATACTCACCTACCATCCCACTGCTGCACAACACTTCCTGTAATAACAGGAAGCTTTAGCGGTCAGAGTCACACAAGGAGGTTGGTTATGAGTGGTAAGGGATTGGTTTGAATTTGTGGTAGCAATTAAGTTTTTAAGCAATTAAGCAGTTATGAGCAAAATTATGACAGTTTAGGACCCATTAAGGACTAGTAGCCTAATCCTCGCGTGTAGCCTTCCAGATCTGTTTCATTCCATGGATGATAAACCCAGCCTCTCTCCACCAGGCCCTACATGTCCATTGGTACTCTGAGGGATCAGGTGATCTACCCAGACTCCCTGGAGGACATGCATGAGAGAGGCCTCGGGGACAAGGACCTGGAGGCAATCCTGGACATAGTCAACCTCAACCAGATCGTCACCCGTGAGGGAGGTGGGTACCAGGGGAGAGGGGGTGGGGGGGTGGGGTGGGATGGTTGTCTGAGGTGGGTACCAAGGGAGAGGGGCGTGCGGTGGGATGTTTGTCTGAGGTGGGTACCAGGGAAGAAGGGGGGGTGGGATGTTTGTCTGAGGTGGGTACCAGGGAAGAAGGGGGGGTGGGATGTTTGTCTGAGGTGGGTACCAGGGAAGAAGGGGGGGGGTGTTTGTCTGGGTATTATGACCACAGAGGTTATTTCAATTTCCCTTCACGTTGGAGGCTTTATTTAGCAGAACAAGCATGGCACTAATTGGTGGCCACTCTCTGTTGTAAACAAGCAGGCCTATTGTCAGGGCTGGCCACTAAGCCTGTGCTCCCCCTCGCCCCCCACCCCCCTTGGCTCAGAGTCTAGAAACTGTGAATGGTAGCTCTGTCCCCGCACCAGCATGTCAGAGTTTCGCAGCCTGGGTTAAATTAACTCAAATAATCTCTGTAATCCAGATTTCCTGATGTTGGGCTCCATCCAGAGGAGATTATTGTTCACAAGCGAAGTAGGAGGGTATAGAGAAAGAGGCAGTCTCTTTTCTCTCTACATCAGGGATCTGGATTAGAAGGCATTATTTGGAGTTTGGACATCTATGAAATATGTTGACGTAAACTACGCAGTGATGTGTTGTTTGTTGTTAGTATGTTGAAGTAAACACCCTGTGTTTGTTTGTGTAGGCTGGGATGCAGAGATGGACTGGAAGGATGTGCTATCTGGAGGAGAGAAGCAGAGGATGGGGATGGCCCGCATGTTTTACCACCGGTGAGAGAAAACTCAGTCTTTAAATTCACAGACTGCACCTTTACTAGTCCAGTAGTACTGCTCTTCCACCCTGGGTTCTCATGCTCCTGGTCACCTGTGTCAGGCCCAAATACGCCCTGCTGGATGAGTGCACCAGCGCTGTGAGCATCGACGTGGAGGGGAAGATATTCCAGGCTGCTAAGGATTCTGGGATCTCGCTTTTGTCGATCACCCACAGGCCCTCCCTCTGGTGAGCGACACAACCACACATCATGACAAAACCATAGAACACGGCACTGTTCCGTTGGAATACAAACACAAAACAGAGTGCATGGCATCTTACGAACAAAACACCCGACCTCTCACGGTTGCATACAGGTCACATGCTAACCCCAGGAATGGTCCTCTTGTCTGGCTCCTTGTGCCCACAGGAAGTACCACACTCACTTGCTTCAGTTTGACGGCGAGGGTGGCTGGCGGTTCGAGCAGCTGGACACCGCTACACGCCTCTCGCTCACGGAGGAAAAACAACGTCTCGAATCCCAGCTGGCAGGAATTCCTAAGATGCAACACAGACTCAATGAGCTCTGCAAGATCCTGGGAGAAGACTCTGTTCTGAAAACTACAGACGAGCCAGAGGAGTGACAATGAGAGAGAGAGAGAGACAGAGAGAGAGAGAGAGAGAGAGAGAGAGAGAGAGGGGGAAGGAGAGATATAGAAACAAAGGCTCAGATCAGTTAAAGTATTATGTTTCTTTTCTACACACAACAACAAGAACATACTGTATGTCTGTATGTTGATAAATCATTTTGGTAACATTTGAGATGTTTCTAACAATGACAGTTTGTCATTGTAGTGGTCACGTTGATTTTAATATACATTTTGTGCACTTTACTAAGTTTTAGAGAGCTGTTTTAGTTTGGTAGTGCTGGAAAAGTAGTATTTAATTCAACGTTTTCACTCAGTGTGACAAGCAGTATTTTGTTTATTTTACTAAATTGATAGTGTAGAAATCAATTATTTTGTACAGCTTTTAACCTCTCAGTACTGAAATGAAACAATCAGTGGCAATTCCATAGAGAAATCACGCTACTTTGCGTGGTCTTTCAGAATGTGTAGTACTTGCAAGTCAAGTCAACAATGCCACTTTCCTCATCCTGTGTTTCTAGTCCACTGTTTTGTTTGTGGGGCTGGATTAAGCAGTCTCTAGCCCTATAATACTCAGTGTGTTCCCTCACACACATCCACAGCACAATCCTAGTCTTGATAATACCTCAGACACTGGCCCTAAATCATCTTCTGATACGTTTTGTTACTGGCTCTGCTTTAGCAACAAGGAGTCCATCTTGGAGCTATTATGGGATATGTTAGTGACGGGGGTCAGAGCCAAGGGTTAAAGGCTTCTGGTTTACTGAGCAAATACAATGCAGCCCTCTCCCCCCTGACCAGTAGGGTCCAGCTGTCAGGTCTTACTGCAGATGAGCTGACTAAGCCCTTCCCCCTGCACCCCACTGCTCTGAGATCAGAGGATGTTGCAGCCAGTGTGTGGATCAGAAGACAATGCCTTCTGCCTGTTGTCCACAGTGACTGGCACCTAGGTATATGTTTCTCCGGGACATGCTCAGTGTGTTCCTGGACTCCTTTGGTACAAACACCACAGTAGCTTTCAGCTGTAGAATAGCTTTCTGAGGCTTTACATGTTTATTGTTGTCTGAAAGACAGATGCCTAGTTTACCTTCCTCTATGTTTACCAACTAACTGATCCCGACTGTTCTACTGTGAAGTTTGATATGTTTTTTTTTCCCTTTCGAGATCGTTTTCATGAATTGTTCACTATGTTCAGCAGTATTTTCTTTCTGTTCCAACCTGTGTGTAGGTAGCATGATGTTGCGCTATAACAAATCTGTGTCACAGGACTTCTGGGTTACTCTACTGTAGGTCAATCAGTAGCCTGCTAGCCTAGCTTCAATCAGATCTCTGCTTTACCACAATGCAATCACGCTCCCCATCTAATATCAGTAGATCTGATTGGTTGTCACATAATAATGCCAAGTTATTTGATTGGCCTGTAACCCCAAATGGACTCTGGACTGCTCTTCCCACAAATCAAATCAGCAGCAGGATTTGTAGGACACAATCACATGACTGCATTGTCTTGTCTACCAGGCCCAACCTAGCTGACTGTCTTGAAAGAGAAATTCAAATCGGCCAAAGTCATACATATGTTACTAGATATGTACACTTTGTTTAAACTGGTACTTTATTTGCATGTAAAGGGTGATTGATTCACACTCTTTAATGTTTTCTCCACCTTGGTGTCTTCTCCAAAACGCTGCTGAAGCAAAGCATTCTGGGAGAGGAACTAGCATGCCCCAAGATGGATCTTGTAATAATAATCTTATAATGTTTAGAATAACTTCAAGGTTGTTATTCTGGGACCCCAACGAGGTGTGTGTTGGGAGGTGTCCCTGTGGTGAGTCTTGAAGACCTAGTGGATATAGCTGGAGAACGTGTCACTCATTGCACTATAGCACAGAAAGTAGGCTCTGATTTCACTGAGACTCTGCTGACGGGTGGTGTGACCTACTGCTGGATGAAACAGAGCCTAAAAAGGGAAATTGGAAGTTGATAAGTTAGTAGATGAGATGATTCTTGAGATCTGACAAGATTGCGACTATATTAACATATAGTTAATCTAAAATACAAATTAAATATGTACTCATGAAACAAACAACTGATAAGATGATGCCGGCTGATGCTAGTATGCTCCTCTAAATGGATGATGTCCTAACTAAGAATACTTTGATACAATTATTTTGTCATTCCTTTTGTAAGTAAAACAATTGAATGTAACTAACGTGTATGTATAATATCATCAACTTTGTCATCAACCATATTTGTTTTAAAATTTGTTTTAATGGGACCACATTTGTACTAACGCATGTTTCAATCATTCTGCTGAGCAAAGATCCAATCTCTTGTAGGAAGCAAACTGGTCTTTTGTTAAATCAGGGCGCTTTGTCCACTCCAGTTCACTGTCTGTCAAAATGCTGGATTGAAAGACAAACAGTTTTTGTCTCTATAACAATAGCTGTTTTTGCTCCTTTTACTATCACCTGTATTTTTTATGCTGAAACAACAAGCTGTTCCCCGGGCCAGCACTACACGGTCCCACTCTGCATTGGAGAGACGGCTGTGCTGTCCATTATCATTTTTTGACAGTTGAACATCAGAAATGTAAAACATACAAAGCTGTCCAAAATACCGTATTGTACTGTATACTGTATTAATACATGTATTTTTAAATACATTTAAATATCATGGTTGTGCTTGGTTAATGAAAACTTTTACTTTGGAAAATTAAGATGTATTTTCCTGTTAATAAAATAATATAATGAAGTATGGAACCACTAAGCAAGCGTACAGTTGTATCTTGTTTGTTCTTTAGTAACTCTACAGGTCTCTCTCTACAGGTCTCTCTAAAGGTCAAAGCCTTACAATGGCCATAAGATGCAAGGAATTTTACCAGCATGCAACTTCATGAACATTCATGTGGGTGCTTAGTGATCGTTTAAGTCGAATTGTAAAGAGGCTTTTGTCGTGATTTATCGGGGGAAAGCATGTATATAAACCTAGCACATTTCAGTGCAACTACCCCTTGTTCCATTAAGAGTTTCTACGCTCATTATATACTCGATACAATTTAGGACACTTTGAACAGAACATTGAGACAGGGACCAAGGTATCTCTCTGCCCCCATCTGGTGGATAGAAAGGTGCTGCCGCTAAATTAACCTGCTTTGATGATTTGCAGGAGTATACGAAGCCATGTCATCTGATGCCCACATGATGGCTCTAGAAGACAGGCATCATCACAGTGACGATTTAAACGTTTATATCGGAAATGCATAAAGGCCATTTTAGACATTCTTTGCACGATTGAGCTTTTGTAATAAACCAAAGCTCTTCATGCTAAATAGGCTATAATTTACGTCTTGTTTCAATTTTTACCATACCTTAATGTATTTTCTGCCTTTTTTTCATGGTAAATTATTAATTCCTCATGGGTTGTTGTTCTAATGATAATTTATGTTTAAAACTTCAACTACTGTATAGGGAAGGTGACTTCAGGTTGATTTTCATTCAGATTGGTACAGCTCAAGAGGCGTGGCTTCGTGACGTCGTCTTTCTCGAGATACACGCAGCGAGCAAGTGTATCGGCTCTGTTCCAATCCGCAAGGCTCCGAGCAAGCACATACTGGGAATAAAGCTATGTATTTAAAGACGTGATCTCTGAGCTCGTTGTTTACCTGAACCGAAAATGTGGTGTGACGGGATAATACTAGAGGATATAAGCACAGTAACCTTCTCGTTTTGAAATGATACGTTCTTTTCAAGGAGAATAGCTGGACCGTGGCTCATGCGCCTTGGGGACGACGTTGTCCGTAAGCCGATAAAGAAAAAGAAAATCAAGCTATTTATATCCTGCCTGTCCAGGCACAACGACCCTCTGGCACCATGACTAGCGGACAGGATGAAAGTACTGTGCGAGTTGCCCTGAGGTAAGGCTGAGGAATCGCTCTTCCAATGGAGTGATGCTCATATTGGTCACGCCTCTCCATTAAAATCTACCTGTTCTTATTGTGAGCATGCCGGGTGTTGGTAAACGCTGTGTTGAAGGCCTAGTCGTAGTAGTTGCACAAAACCGCTACGGTGTACTAGCGTAGGCGAGTTCATTCATTCTGATAAATTAAACACAACCAATAGAATCGCAACATCCTGCAGCCAAAATATGGTCGCTTCCATGCCGTGGAATCCCTTTGTTGATGCTGACAGTAGGCTACTTACTGTCTCTGTTCTGAAGACCTGCTGAGGATAAGGATTCATGAATGAACAGGGATAAGCTGCAGCAGAAGCCTAGTCTACAGAACGATTTTCCCTTTACCTTGCTATTCTTTTCACTGTGAATTATATAGGCCACTTCCTGCTAAATATTTCTTGATTTTAGATCAAGGTCTGTTGTTCTCAAAGACTGTGGATGATGTGTTTTGAGTGTACTAGGGGGGAAGCCAGACCAAACCAGACCACAGTGATGTATAACAAATCAATACACTAATCAATGTAATGCTATGATACAATAGACAAGCATGGCAGGAGGGGCCGACAGCAGGGAGCTGTGACAGCCAGGGCTGTGTGTGTGTTGTGTGCGTGTGCGCGTGCGTGCGTGTGTTTGAGAGATGTAAATATGCAATGTCATGTGAGAAGGACCTGTAGAGCAGAGAGACAAAGCCTTGTGCATCTTAGGTTCCATCTCCCCGGACGGGCGCCCTTTCTCCAGTTACAACACCCAGACTTTGACCTAGGACTGTTTACCTACACACTGTCTGGGCTCAGCAACAGGCTCGGCTGCCTGGCCTGCTCTCTCTCTCTCTCTTTCTCTCTCTCTCTCTCTCTCTCTCTCTCTCTCTCTCTCTCTCTCTCTCTCTCTCTCTCTCTCTCTCTCTCTCAACTCAGTTTTTCAGTCTATCGCTCTTAACTTCTCTGTTTCACACTCACTCTCTGTTCCGACAGTATCTCACTCTCTCAGTAGTCTCAGTAGATTGCTCTCTCTCTCTTCTCTCACTCTTTCTCTCTCTCTCTATTTCACTTTCACTCTGTATTACTCTCCCTCCCCCCCCCCCCCCCCCTCCCTCCCTCCCCTCAGAGACATTCAGAGGTCAGCTAATCAGGCAAAGGGACAGAGGCACGTCCCCGTGACAACCTGCACTAGCATTTCTTTATTTAATCTTCTTTATCTAAACATATTATTTCATGTTCATCAAATTTACCATTACAGGTCGTAGTGAAAATAACTGTGTATAACACATGTTGTTAACGTTGTACGAATTGCATACTGGTGTTGTAAAATAATATCTGGATAGGGGCTCCAGAAACACTATCTACACACTGGACATTAACAGCCCCACTGCTCAGTCAGAAACACTATCTACACACTGGACAGTAACAGACCCCCTGTATATGCAGATACAAGTGTGTGTTCATGTGTGAAACTCTGTATCCTATGCCTTTGTATCCTCATAGAAAGCATTCCTCATAAATGATGTGCTACACTGTATACTCATTTGCTTGTTCTCTCTCTCGCTCTCTCTCTCTCTCTCTCTCTCTCTCTCTCTCTCTCTCTCTCTCTCTCTCTCTCTCTCTCTCTCTCTCTCTCTCTCTCAACCCATTATTGAATCAGTTGCTCCTAATCAACAGTCAGGCCTCACATCCCTCCCTCTCTCCCTCCCTCCCTGGGGGGAGTTGAGACAGCCTGCACCCTCCAAGCTGACTGGTGATTGTGAAGATGTATATGTAGCTATCTCCACTGCTCACATCAGATCAGTGATTACATCAACCAAGACACCTAAAACTGATAGTATTGGTACACGTCCCGAAGTCTGAAGGAGAAGCTACTGTCTCAGGTCACCTGGTCATGGCAGAGCCAATCAGCGACTTTGTAGGGAAGATGAAAGAGGGAAATGTGTGTTAAGAAGATGGTTTGAGGGATAAGGGTGGTGTTGATGGATGTTCCATAACCCTCCCATGACACCTGGGCAGCTGGGGGGCCCTGCTGCTCGGAGCTGGAGACGGGGAAAGTGCCTCGTCACTAATCCTGGAGGTCTGTAAGCTGATCAGTCCATACTGCCCCTGGCAGACCCAACCCCCCCTGGCCTGGCCTGTTCTAGCACAGCTATCAGGAGAACACTCACCAATTAGAAGAGATCTGCTAAGAACACACGTACACTCAATTACTCAAACATTACACACACACACATGAGTACACGCACACGCACACACACACACACACACACACACACACACACACACACACATGAGTACACACACACACACACACACATGAGTACACACACACACGCACACGCACACACATGAGTACACACACACACACGCACACACACACACACACACACACACACACACACACACACACACACACACACGCACACACATGAGTACACACACGCACACACACACACACACACACACACACACATGAGTACACACACACCAGATGACATTGTCAGAGGTCTAGTACTTCTGTCCTGGGTCTCTGTGTTTGTGTGTGTGCAAGCTTGTTCTGTGGCCGCAGCTCTGCTGAGTGAATGTCGTCCTAATCTCTGTGTCTGAGGACTTGGTCATGTCATGTTTGCTGTCGGCCTGCCAGCATGTTTAGCAGTATTGAATCAATTTTAATGTTTAAACATCGTCCGGTTGTATTTTACAACTTCAAATTTGCCGTGGCAACGCCACGCCACATTAGTCTTGAGGATTTATCGTAGTTGTCAGAGTGTATGCATAGCTACACACACACCACACACACAATTCCATTCATTGCAGTGTGTTGATGTTTTATTAAGATTTACCTCCATGGCAACACGTATGATTTCTGAGATGCAACATACCAGCATTATCAGCGTGAGCACTCCTAAGACACTTCAACTGACAGCTTCTCACTGATTTCTAACCGTTTGAAATGGTGCTCTTGTTTCTGCCCGAGTGTTCAGTAATCACTATAGCTGTTGTGAGACACAGAGCCTGTCTGTGCCTGTTGGGCTAATGCTGTCTGTTAGCACAGAGTCGTTCCTTATCCCTGCTTCAAAGCAAGAGGCTCAAATGGGCTGTTATCACAGTCATGCTGTTATGTCGGACTTAATGAACAGGACACGGAAAGTGTCGGGGTGTTAGCACAGAAGCACCTCATCTTTTGTTAAGTCCGAGTCTCAAAGTCTTAACCGAACGTGGTTCTCTGCCGTGGTACTGAAGAGGAACGTCGGATTACCTCAGTAGTGGAAAGGAGTGGAACCCGTGGAACGGCAGATAGACACAGAGCTGACTGGGACCTGACCCCTGACCCCTAGGCAGCCACACAGGTCACATGGGCTTCATACTCTCCTGACCCCTAGGTAGCCACACAGGTCACATGCGCTTCATACTCTCCTGACCCCTAGGTAGCCACACAGGTCACATGGGCTTCATACTCTCCTGACCCCTAGGCAGCCACACAGGTCACATGGGCTTCATACTCTCCTGACCCCTAGGCAGCCACACAGGTCACATGCACTTCATACTCTCCTGACCCCTAGGCAGCCACACAGGTCACATGGCCTGTTTCTGCTGCGTGCTCAGTGGCCTCTCCCTCCACGCAGTGCTACCTTAATTTCCTGCGTACATGTCAGAGCTTAAGGTGCTGCTTGCTTATGTAACAGTCCATCTGTCTGAGTCTTTGACAGCGGAGTGTGTGCGCGTGTGTGTGTGTGTTTACAGGAACTGCCAAGAGGCGTGGACCTGGGCGTCTTTGTGGATACTCATAATAATGGCAGTCTTATTGTGACCTTCGGTGGGGTGAATAGATGTATGTTTATACAGACGGTTTCCTTTCATTCTGCACCTGTTTCTGCTGTGTCATACTGGCAGCATGAAGGAGCACCTGAAGAAGAGTTCACGTTAACTTGCAGTTTCCTGTCAGTTTAAAATGGGTTGAGCAATGTAGTTAGTAAGTGTGTGTCGTAAAGTTATGCCCAAGCAGGCACACCAGTGAGTTTGTACATCGATCTCCTTCAAGTGTAGCTTTAATTATTCACAGCGTGGAGCCACAGTCGTCTGTGCTGGTAGAAGAGTCTAGAGTTTCAGGTGGTTCATCTTAGAAGCAGATTTTAAGTGGATGACAGTTGAGTTAGCCTTTGTGAGATGATGGTTTTAATCCGTTAAAGAAGTCTTTATTAGTCACTATCCACACCTAGCCCAAACTTAGACACTATGAACAGCAAGCGTGTCTTAACGGTTACTATAACTATCTTACTGTCAGCCGAACCCTGCGACTGCAGCTCTGGACTCAGTCTCCCACAATGCCTCTCTTCTGGAGCTCTCCTATTGGTGGGTCTGAACAGAGCTTGACCCCTCCCCTTGTTCCTGGCCCCGGGTGGATTATGTTAAAGAGCAGAGTCCAACTGCCGCTTCTGAACAGGAAAAACGCTATTGTGTTCCATTTCTCATCAATATTAATGAGGGAGGTGCTGTGATCCGAAACACAAAGACATGCAAACCATCTGCCAACCTCCCTGTCATGTGATATAGCCAACTCTAGTTAGCTATTCAATAACCAGCATGCCACCTAGCTAGAGGGCTATGGTAGACTGCTAGCCTATGGCAAGGGTCCTACACCTGCTGCACACCCTGTGGCTACCTCTGTGTAGGTCACAACCCACGCCTGTGACGTTGTACTGCAGTGTTTGTGTGTGTGTGTGTGTGCTTTACCCACTGTTCCTCAGTTTACATAGCTAATGTGTGTGTGTTCAACTTACTGCTGAGCTACACTCAACCCCCTACAGAGACTAGTCCTTGGAGGGAGGGAGAGAAGTGAGAGAGAGATAGACAGACAGACGGAGAGAGAGAGAGAATTAAACTACGTCATTAGACCACATTACAAGGACAGTATACCACCAGCTCCAAAACCACACAACCATGACATTACCACCGTGGTTCTGTGGAGCTTCTCTAAACGACACCCCAGCCCAGGTGGCACAGCTCCAGGGACCTGGCCAAGGCTGGTAGCCACCAGCTGCTGGTTCTCCCCACACCAGAGGAATGTGGCCCACACATCGTTTTCCAGCAATTATCATTCATTACCTTGACTGTGCCATGTCAAACATTCATATTATTAACGGCTGGAATTTCCATCTGAAATATCCCACTGACATGGTTCCTGTGCCCATATGAACTGCTCTTATCTGCTATTTCAACAGCAGACGTGCCCTGCGTGCCGGTATGGGACGGTGTATCTGACCGCTCTGTCATCACAACAGAATGTTTCCAGCTGTTGGTCAGCGGTGACAGGCGTTAGGGGGGGGGGGGGCCCCCTGAGCTGACACACTGAAGGGGACAGCCCCCGCCTGCTCTTCCTGTCCTCCTCCAGAGCTGCAAGGTGACCTCTGACCCAGGAAGCAGTCAGTGTGGTGGGCAGTGACCCCGAGTTATGACCCCCTGTGTGGACGGCAGCAGTCCTTCAAGCAGCACAGTCCAGCCACTCTCAGACCAGGCCAGAACAAGCTAGACTAGACCAGGCCAGGCCAAACCAAGCTAGACTGGACAAGATCAGGCCAAACCAAGCTAGACTGGACAAGATCAGGCCAGGCCAAACCACACCAAGCTAGACTGGACAAGATCAGGCCAGGCCAAACCACACCAAGCTAGACTGGACAAGATCAGGCCAGGCCAAACCACACCAAGGCTAGACTGGACAAGATCAGGCCAGGCCAAACCACACCAAGCTAGACTGGACAAGATCAGGCCAGGCCAAACCCCACACCAAGCTAGACTGGACAAGATCAGGCCAGGCCACACCAAGGCCAGTCCAGTTCAGTGAGTGAGAAGCGAGGGGATATTCTAGAATGCTGAGTCGGCACCAGTTCTCTTTTGCTTCTCCCACACTCCCCCTCGTCCTCCACAGACGGCCTTGGCAACTGAAGTGACATCACCCCTCTGGCTGAGCGAGTCTGTGGGGGGGGGGGGGGGGGGGGGGCAGTGTGTTTTAGTCAAAGACCCTTTTAGGATGAACACTGAAGGAAAAAATCATTGTCCCGTTTGATTTTATTTAGGTAAGAAGAAGCTGCCCTCAGGATTAATAAAACAGTGGTGTTGATAATATTCTTTATTCTGCTGTCTCAGTGGAACTACTTGTTGGAACCTGTTTCTTGGAGAGAACTGAAGAGAATTACACAGCCAAAGGCCCTTGATCCTGATTCCCAACAGGGGAACAATGGCGAGGCTGTTCACAGAGAGCCGGGGCAGAGAGCCCCTCTTCCAGCCCTGCTGAACACAGAGCCTCAGCCGGGGCAGAGAGCCCCTCTTCCAGCCCTGCTGAACACAGAGCCTCAGCCGGGGCAGAGGGACCCTGTCCCCAGCTGCTGCTGAACGGTGACCCTCCACACAGACACCACCGCACGCATCAGCGACTCCTTAAGACCATACGCGTTATATAAGTGCATTTCGCAAAACATAAATATAGAATGTTTTGTTATGGGCTAGTTACCTAACCCACCATAGACACACATACTGTACAGGACATACAGTATACACACACACACACACACGCTCAGTGACCATAATGTGACAACGGACGACACTAGCATAAAGAAAGGGAAATGGAAAATGGGAGGGTGACTCACACACACACACACACACACACAATCGTCCTGTCGTGTCCTGATGATGACAGTGGAATAGTGAAATCCTCCCATCCGATTGACTTCCTTCTCGCTCTCTCCTTCCTCTTCCTCCTGCCCCTGGGGCGGGTGCTAACCCGGGCCTAGGCCTGGTCCACTCCCACCCAGGCCAGAACAGGTTACACAACCTGGCTAGGTCAACCTGTCTTCCCCAGCTGCCTCTGCCTGCCTGTGGGCTGTTACATAAAGAAGTCATTCTAGAGAGGTTCTGGAGGGCAAAGAGAGGAGAGAGGGAGAGGGAGGGAGGAGAGAGAGAGGGAGAGGAGAGAGAGAGAGAGAGAGAGAGGGTAAAGAGAGGGAGGGAAAGGGAGAGAGGGAAAGAGAGAGAGGGGGAAAGAGAGGGAGGGAAAGGGAGAGGTGTTTGTATGAAAGCGTTGGAGAGATCATGTTTCTTCCAGGTACCTATTCCTGAATAGAGAAACTGTCCAGCATTCACCCTTTTAAACAGACCTTTCAACATTTTCCACTCAAGATAAAGCATGGAACGGTGCATTTGTGTGTGTGTGTGTGTGTGTGACTGACTTTGCGTGGGATACACATAAAAAGAGTTGCTGTGAGATGGAGCTAGCTTAGTAGCATTGTCTACATTGTGTGTGTGTGTTCAGAATGTGGGCGTGTGTGAATTGGTCTGCACTGCTGTGTGTGTGTGTGCGCGCAGTGCAAGGTGTGTGGAGATCTCTCATTAACCCTGGCAGGCCTCATCAGCGTCAGTAGCTGAGTGTTTCGAACCTTGAGGAGCCTGCTGCCAGACCTCCATCACCACGCCCACAGGACAGGAGTTCACCTCCTGTTTGACCCCTGTGGAACCTTCTGGATCTCCTTCCTCCTCAGCTCTGAACACACCCAGGAGACTGGCTCAGCCTCTAGACAACCAAGAGCAGAACGTCTCCTGTCTCCCATAGCATGGCCCTGGCTTGTTACCTTGCTGTTGCCTGTCTGAAATGATGCTTTCTACTGGATTTGATATACAGCTCTGGACCCCTGACCTTTGTCTAAATGTTTCTTTCTCCATGTTTGTGGAGGAGACGGTACTGTAAATAAGTGCTGCTCTTCCTGTGGTCCAGACTAGTCCAGCTTCTATTTCCTCTCATGATTCTGATAGATGGCCCTGTGTGTCTGTCTGTGGTGCTGGGATTGGATTAGCCCAGAGATGAGGGACAACAGCAGACAGGTGATTAGATGATGTCTGAGGCCACTGCTGCTTCTGCGCTCTGTCAGGATGCAGAGTGACTCAGCGCTCTCTGTGGTTGGTGTAGAGCGACGACGTCAGCATCTCCCCTTACTATGATTGGCTCAGAGTGAGGAAGAGAATGTGAAGTCAGCCACTCCTCCCAGCTCAGCGAGTCAGCAAGATAACGACGATTACGCTGACTCACCTCTGTTTACCAGCATATCCAATATACGTGTCTCAAATACCGCAATATCAGCTTTTCAGTGGAGACCTTGAACCACAGTTCCTGCATAATACACAGACTACCACAAATCTTCCTCTGATATCAATGTGAAGAACCTTCTATGCCATTCTGTGGTCAGCCAACGGCCAGTAGTCAGCAGGACGTCGAGTGGTGGGCACCTGGGGTCAGTAGCTGTGGTCAGTACCCCCCCCCCCCCCTTCCCTGGGGTCAGTAGCTGTAATCAGTACCTCCCCCCCACCTCCCCTGGGGTCAGTAACTGTGGTCAGTACCTCCCCCCCACTTCCCCTGGGGTCAGTAGCTGTGGTCAGTACCTCCCCCCCACCTCCCCTGGGGTCAGTAACTGTGGTCAGTACCTCCCCCCCCTCCCCTGGGGTCAGTAGCTGTGGTCAGTACCTCCCCCCCACCTCCCCTGGGGTCAGTAACTGTGGTCAGTACCTCCCCCCCCTCCCCTGGGGTCAGTAACTGTGGTCAGTACCTCCCCCCCACCTCCCCTGGGGTCAGTAGCTGTGGTCAGTACCTCCCCCCCTCCCCCCAGAGCTTCTGTTGCCAGACCAGAGGCTAGAGAGCAGCTCTCTGGAGTATGTTGGTTTAAGAGCAGATTAGACTGGGCCTGAAAATGTGACCAAGCTGCTGCAGCCCTTTGAACCAGGTCACTGTGTGTGTGTGTGTGTGTGTGTGTGTCTGTGTCTACAACGGCCACAGAGTGCCCCAGATAACTATGTCGCTGAGAGCGTATTTGTAAAGGAGGTGCTGCTTTGGAGTTTAGGAGAGAGAGAGCTGTCCTTCTACAGAGGGTATTATCATCGTAATGACATGCACATTTCTAGCATTCGCTGGATTTGGAGCGTTCCATTCCCATGATATAACCTGACGTGGCCCTGTAGATCTCTGCGAATCAGTCTCAGTCCCCCTCGTTCTTTAGGCTGTGATTGGTCAGCGATTGAAGGAGAGTTGGGGAGGGCTCTGCTCCTGGCTGTCATTGGAATCGCTATAATGAAGCCGACAACATGAGATTAACCAAATCTGTCACACAGGAAGAGTGCATGTGCGTGTGTGTGTGTGTGAGAGCTCCTATGGCTGAACATGTGTGTGGGCGTCTGGGTGCGTGTCAACCTTTCATCTCATAGGAGTGCTCAGTGATCTGCACCCTACCTCTCTGAACCACAACCTCTGCCCAGCCCACCTCCAGAGCGCCCAGGCCAGACCCCCTGCCCCGGAGCCCTTCTCTGCCCCAGGGAGCAGGATAAGCCCTGGGCCGGGTCACTGGGTTGTCAGGGAGGATCAATCCACGTGGTTGTTATCCGAGCAAGGTCTGTTCCCTGGGTTCAGGCCCTGTGTGCTAGATAGCATAAGGTCTAAGGGTCTGTGTTCAGGTTAGGTTGAGGGGTAACTGTGTGAGTGTGAGTGTGTGTGTGTGTGTCAGTGTTATGTTCCCCAGTGCAGCTCTCCTCAGCAGCAGCTCCTGTGTGAGTGTGTGTGTGTGTGTGTGTGTCAGCGTTATGTTCTCCAGTGCAGCTCTCCTCAGCAGCAGCTCCTGTGTGAGTGGAGAGAGGGTTTGGTGCTCGTAGGTGAAAGTGGACACAGAGTGCGTCTGTATGAGAGCAGCCCCCATGCTGCCAGTGTGTTTACACCAGCCACAGGCTCTAGGCCTTCTGAACGCATTACCATGAAGCTGCTCTATGTATATCACTCACTAACACGTACACACACCACGTGCACACTGCCTACTAATCATGCACTTTTTAAACTGTTATAGAACAGGATGTATAGTTGTACCAGCAATCAAAGGGAGCAGTGAGAGTTCTAACCTGTCCACTTTTGATGACCTCACAGCGGGACCAACTGCAAACCAAATCACACTAGAATTACAACTGTGTGTAGTTCTAATGTTATTTACAACTCTCTCTCACAATGTTCTTTTCTCACACAACAAATCTCTCTCTTTCTCTCTCTCTCTCTCTTGCTCTCGCTTTCTCTCTCTCTGTCTCTCTCCCTCTCTCTCTCTCTCTCCTCTCTCTCTCTCTCTCTCTCTCTCTCTCTCTTCTCTCTCTCTCTCTCTCTCTCTGGGAGACACAGGGGATGTCACAGGGCTTGACTGGACTCACACACTGGTGAAGTGTTATTCTGTTAGTCTTACGTCATCAGTAGGAGAATCTGCAACCAACAAACCCAACCATGTATCACAGTCCTTTACTTTCATTAGAAGCCTGGACTGACCCACATCATGTCCTGGAGGTGTACTGTTACTGAGAATGGATCCTCTGTCTTTCCTCCACCTCTCTTCTCATCCCTCTCTCGCTCTTTCCCCTTTTCTCATTCACAGTGTAATCCCAGAGAGGGGACGCTAAATAGCTGGGATCTGATGTCACACACACACACACAATTACATTACTGTGGCCACACACACACACAGAAACACACACCCTCGAGCATGCACACATAATTGCACACACATCTTGAAACATACACAAACACATCGCCGACACAAAACATACACAGCAAACATTAGACGGTGTAAGAATGATCCGTTAGCTCCCCCCCCCCCCCCCCCACACACACACACACACTGAGGGACAGTCAGTCCACTGATGGGCTGCAACAGGAACAGGAACCGCACAGGAGGAAGTGATGTCATGTGAATGTATTTATCTTGAAGGAAAGCTTACAGAGGGTAATAACAGTCAGGGTGGGACTGTTTACCTAGCGTGTTAGTAGAGCTCACCTTCTCCATCTCTCTCTCCTCCTCACTTTCCACTTCTCTCTCCACCTCTCTCTCCATCTCCCTCTCTCAGGGGCAGTGAACACTGACTGCTTTGTGTATGTGGCTGCTGGGGAGTGTACTGGCAATGTCTTCTCTCTGAGAGACAAACACACACACGTTACCTCCTGCACGCACACACACACACACACACACACACATACACACACACATCACCTCTGGCACACAGAGGCTGTAGTCCACCCAAACGGCATATTCTGAGTTCATTACCATCTAAACTAAGAAGAAAAACATCAGAAATGCTACAGTGGTTCTACTGTGTGATCCCATCATGCAGCACAGTCAGCTCTGCTTGAGAGAGCTGCTATACGTGCTGCTGGAGGTGGGGAGCAGTTTACTACCTGCACAGCCCAGGGCTGCGCACCACCACTTAACATGCCAACACGTCAGGCCAACGAGGCTGGTGCAGAGACAGATCAATAGCTCTCTCTCTTCGTTAGACGTGTCTCTGAATCTGACTGTAGTGAATGAAGTGATCTGTTTTTCATCAACCGCAGCAGCTGATGGTACTAAATGTATCTGCAAAAGGCCCAGTCAGAGATGTGTATTCAAACCCTCTCTCTCTCTCTCTCTCTCTCTCTCTCTCCCTCCCTCTCCCTCTCTCCCTCTCCCTCTCCCTCTCCCTCTCCCTCCCTCCCCCTCTCCCCCAGGATTCGTCCCCAGCTGGCGAAAGAGAAGATCGAGGGATGTCACATCTGCACGTACGTGATGCCCGGCGAGCCCCAGGTGATTCTGGGTAAAGACAAGTCCTTCACGTACGACTATGTGTTCGACATGGACTCCCAGCAGAACAGCATCTACGCCGACTGCACCGAGAAGCTCATCGAGGGCTGCTTCGAAGGATACAATGCCACCATCTTCGCCTATGGCCAGGTTAGAACACGTAACCACGCTGTACGCTGATGAAGAAAGGGTTTTGTCCGTTTCTTCATAAACAAAGTGACTAAGTTCAGTTAAGTTCTGGATTTTAGTAAGTATAATCAATCTGCAGATTGGGAGAGAACCAGACCTCTGACAATAAATGACAACACAACACCAGGCTTAGGTCTCAATCATGTCTCTCTCCGCTCTGAAGGCCGGAGGACCATCTTTTATAGGGTACAAGAATGCAAACATAGATAGTGACAGTCAGGCAGTAATGACGGTACAACAGTCTCAGAGAAAGATTCACAGCTCCCAACACATGACCACTCAGACTAGAGAGATCATAGTTGGCGCTCTCCTTGTGGTCATGACAAAGGACGTTTAGCCAGTACTTTCTCCTGATCCCGAACATCTATTAACCCTGACACATAGACACAATCTACTCGTATTAATAGCAAGTTCACATGAGAACATACTAACTAGTATCCAATGACTAGTTCTATTGATTAGTGAATAATGTAAGTACACAGGAAATCCCAATTTCTTCCACAACGCGCACCTGTGAGAAAAACATACACCTGCTTCGACAGACACTCAGTCAACAGAACACGCAACACTGATCCTAAATGATAATCGCCGGAAAAGGATTGTGTCCAATTCTTTTGGCAACTTGACTGTGCCTTACTGGGAGGAATTGAAAAGTGGTTGTGGGTTCTTCTCTTCGTTTATCTGGAGCTACTTTCCCATGTGACGTGAGGGAGAGCAAACAGGCAGTGAAGCCTCAGTCAACACCATCAGCGGGCGTGTTGCAACACTACCCATCCCCGGGCCTTTATTGGCTCGCAAGATTTACTCCTCCGTTTTTTCTTTACACCTTCACCTTCATTAGTCTGGCATGGGCGTATTTGGAGTCTTTTTTCTCCTTCTTTTCTTCCAGCGCTCCCTCCGGGGCTCGGAGTTGGAGTCTTGCCAAAAAGCCTTTCACTCCTTTCCTTTCTCTAATCTCTCTTTTTTCTCTCTGTCTGTCTATCCTCCTCTGTGCCCAGTTCATTCTCCCTCCCTCGCTACATTGTTCTCAACCCCCCCTGTCTTCCTGTCAGAGACTCTTTTAGGGGGTTCAGTGGGTCAAACGCGCACACACACACACACACACACACACACACACACACACACACACACTCTCTGTCTCTCTTCTGTCAGGGTCTCTTTCAGGGTTTTCGGCAGGGAGCAGAGGACCAATGTGTGATTCTGGCCTCAGCATCGCATTCCTCTTGTGGTCGCCATGACAATAGAGCCCCCAACCCCAGAGTGGTGCTCGCATACATCAGGGGCCGGGGCTCTGACAGGCCTCAAGTTATGTCTCTCCTCTGCCCAGGCCGAGACCTTTACCCACTCAGCCTATCAGGCCCTGTTCCCCACCTCACACCACCACACCCTCGCTCTGCTACGCTCCAGTAGAAATAACAGATAAGAAACATGCTGATGTCTTCTCATTCTCTTTACCCCCCCCCCCCCCCCCCCCCGCTTTCTGTTGCTTTCTCTTTTTTGTTCCATCTCTCTCTCTGTCTCTCTCTCTCTCTCCCCTCCCCATCCTCCCTCTCCCCTGCAGACTGGTTCAGGAAGACGTACACCATGGGCACAGGGTTTGACGTGAGCGTTGGTGAGGATGAGCTGGGCATCATCCCGCGGGCGGTCAGCCACCTGTTCCGGGGCATTGAGGAGCGCAAGCAGGCGGCCTCGGAGCAGGGCAGACCCGTGCCCGAGTTCAAAATCAACGCCCAGTTCCTGGAGGTACTGTACGAAGCTTAGCACAGTGCTGGTAGCATAGAGACTAGGGCTGAGGACCTTCTCAGGTTAGGCAGTAGATGATGATCTGGAAAGGGCATCGTGATCTTTAATAGTAGCAAAACTGAATTTGGTAAACTATGCATTCTATGTTTTGGTTGTTTTTTTTTCTGTCGTTGTTAGTACCTTGTTGCTACTGCAAGTCCTGACTTCCTGTGTTCCTGGTCCTGCTCTCCCTCCAGCTCTACAACGAGGAGGTGCTGGACCTGTTCGACTCCACCAGAGACATGGAGGCCCGGAAGCAGAAGTCCCACGTCAAGATCCACGAAGACGCCACTGGAGGCATCTACACTGTGGGGGTCACCACCCGCACCATCGCCTCAGAGGCCGAGGTCAGAGCCAGTCACGCCCAGGAGCAGTACGGCCGAGGGGGGAGAGATGACAGCAGATCATGAGCCTGGTAGTCTGTACCAGTGGGACAAGGAGAAATGGGGTTTTCTCGTGTGAAAGTAAAGGGCATAAATATTTATCATCAAGCAAACGAAAGTTTCTCATGGAGCTAAGAAGCCATTTTCCTTTCTCCATTCTCTCTCTCTCTCTCTCTCTCTCTCTCTCTCTCTCTCTCTCTCTCTCTCTCTCTCTCCTCCCTCCCTCTCTCGTCCTCTAACAGATGATGCAGTGTCTGAAGCTGGGCGCTCTCTGTCGTTCGACGGCCAGCACTCAGATGAACGCCCAGAGCTCCCGCTCCCACGCCATCTTCACCATCCACCTGTGCCAAGTCCGCGTCTGCGCGCCCGACAACGTACGGGGCACCCCCACGTCACACACACATCACACACACACACACATCACACACATCCCACAACGCTGGAGCCTGCTGGAAGTCTCCAGAATGGAGCCAACCAGAACCAGGGCTGCCCAACCTCCCACACACATCTCCCCAGGGACCAGCTCACCAGCTGGGCATGATATCACTATCCACTCCCCCTCATCCCCCAACCACACAGCCTTTATCCACAGCTACAATGAGCCTCTGTACTTGTGGTCAATATGCACTATTAGAAGTCGTTGACTAGTTGACGTCTTACTGAACATGAGTCGGAGGCTAGCTTGTTTGCAGTACCTCCCTGCTGTCTGTTCTGTGCTTTTCTAATCCCTTCTCCTGTGATCTGCTCTCCAGGACAACGAGACAGACAACCGCCTGGCCAACGGCTCGTCAGAGATGAACGAGTTTGAGACCCTGACGGCTAAGTTCCACTTTGTGGACCTGGCAGGTTCTGAGAGGCTGAAGAGGACCGGGGCCACAGGGAGACAGAGCCAAGGAGGGCATCTCCATCAACTGTGGACTGGTACGACAGGACTGAACTGGACCAGTCTGGTTTGCTCTGGACTAGTTTGTCTTAACTGGACTGGACCGGACCAGACTGGTCTGAACACATTGTGTTAGACAGTACAGTTAGGGTTAAATAGCAGTTTTAAGTGCTAGCCAGAGTTGCATAGTGGGCGGTTATACAGTAGCTGGTCATATTTGGGATCCACCTGTTGTCTTGGTAGCTAGAGCTTTATATAGGAGTGACACTGCCCCCTGCTGGTTGCAAAATGTCATGGCCATATTTTTGTTGAAATGAATGAATGACCCATAGCATGGTCACCATTCCATTCACAACTTTCTCATCAACTCCAGCCAGAATCCTCTTTCCAAACATCCATTCTCTCTCTCTCCTACCTGTCCTGTGTGATGTAGCTCGCCCTGGGGAACGTGATCAGTGCTCTGGGAGATAGGAGCAAGAGGTCGAGCCACGTGCCCTACAGAGACTCCAAACTCACCCGGCTGTTACAGGACTCCCTGGGAGGAAACAGGTATGTCTCACTTCCTGTTTGTCGTTCTGAACTTCCTGTCCGCTGCTCCTATGTTCTACCCCACTGGTGGAAAGAAATGAATTGTGGAAACCTACTGTATATGCTGTAAATTAAAGATGCAATTGTGCCTTGATCATTATCCCTGATAATCTAGCCTACTTAGTCTCACAATTGTCAATTGTAATTATTCCTATAGTCAAATGATTGTTTTCTTACGTGCATGTTGTGTGTGTGTTTTCCCAGCCAAACGGTGATGATAGCATGTATCAGCCCGTCTGACCGGGACTTCATGGAGACCTTGAACTCCCTGAAGTACGCTAACCGAGCCAGGAACATCAAGAACAAGGTGATAGTGAACCAGGACAAGGCCAGCCAGCAGATCAGCGCCCTGCGCACTGAGATAGCCCGGCTGCAGATCGAGCTGATGGAGTACAGGACGGTGAGAGGGATGGAGGAGGGAGAGAGGGAGAGAGGGAGAGAGGGAGAGAGGGAGGGAGGGAGGGAGGGAGGAGGAGATGGAGGGAGGGAGGGATGGAGAGGAAGAGAGAGGAAGGTATTGAGGTTGTAGTCGAGGAATAGAGGGAGAACGGGTTAAATCAAAGTACATTTACCATCACTGTTGAGTCAGCTCCAGTTCCTGAGTGTTCTATGGAGTATTCTACTTCCTGGGTGTTCTATGGAGTATTCTACTTCCTGAGTGTTCTATGGAGTATTCTACTTCCTGAGTGTTCTATGGAGTATTCTACTTCCTGGGTGTTCTATGGAGTATTCTACTTCCTGGGTGAATGTGACGCCTGCTCTCCCCCGTGTCTCTCCTGAGCAGGGCAAGCGCACGATGGGTGAGGACGGCATGGAGGGCATGAACGACCTGGTCCAGGAGAACTCCATGCTGCAGACGGAGAACAGCAACCTGAGGGTGAGGGTGAAGGCCATGCAGGAGACCATTGACGCCCAGAGAGCCAGGCTCACACAGCTGGTGTCTGACCAGGTCAACCAGACCCTGGCCAGGGCAGGTACGCCTCCTGTGGGGACGCAGCACTGGGGAGGTGGGGAGGACCCGGGGAGACTGGGGGACGAGTGTTGTGGAAGCATTTGGTGGGAGAGGGACGGGGGGGGCAACATGCTCAGTGAAGAGTTCTTTTGAATCTAAGCTCATGTTGTGTCCTGTTTCCAGGTGAGGGCAATGAGGAGATTGGGAACATGATTCAGAACTACATCAAAGAGATTGAGGAGCTCAGGTAAAGTGCACCGCAGCAGTGTTACCATGACCACGACTCTCCTGTCACCACGGAGCGCTGGCTGTGCGACAGCCCTGTATGCTCACGTGCTCGTCCTCTTCAACCGCCTAGAGCCAAGCTGTTGGAGAGCGAGGCGGTCAACGAGGGCCTCCGGAAGAACCTCTCCCGCGCCTCCACGCGCTCCTCCCTCTACGGAGGCCCCGCCCTCCTCGCCCCGGAGAGGGAGGCCAACGACGTCATCGAACTTGCCAAGAAAGACCTGGAGAAACTCAAGAAGAAAGAGAGGAAGAAGAAAAAGAGGTGAAGGCTGCACTGTAGCCGGATGTTGTCGTGGCGCCTCTCTGTGTGTGTATATTGTTATGCCATCGCCATGGTGCCCTTTGTGAACTGTTCTGTTGTGTTTTTAAATTGTTATTTATGGTTTCAAGCTATGTGTGTATATATACATGTATGTTCCCGTACAACCATGCAAACACACCCAGTAAACTAGACATGAGTTTATCTTTGAACAAAGCCTTTAATCCGTCTGAGACTGTTAGCTGGACGGAGGTGACATGGGGTGGGGGGATTTCCACTGTTGCCAGGGTGAGGAAGCGTGGCCTGGTGTGTTGTGGGTAATTAGGCTCTGCCCTCCCAATGTCTCCTCTAATCACCCAAATATGACAACAGTTACGATGATGAGTTTTTAACAAGCTCCGTCATGTTCCAGAGACACACGGGTCCCTTTCTCGCCCCTCGCTCACTCTCCATATCCTTCTCTAGCTCTCCCATTCTCTCTGTTTCCTTCTTTGGTCTGGTGGCATCGGCTCCCTGTGTTGGCAGCAGGCCCGTAGCCTTAGATCAGTCTTAGAGAGACACCGTATGATCCAGCAGACAGTAACAGTGTCACACTCTGAAGCTCACCTGGTCTGTCTTCTGCTGCTCTCTCCCTCTCCCTCTCTCTCCCTCTCTCTCCCTCTCCCTCTCTCTCTCTCTCTCTCTCCCTCTCTCTCTCCTCTTGGATAACCTGCCTCCATCCTCATCCTCACCCTCACATCCACCTTCATCTTCAACCTCACCCCTGCCCCCCCCCCATCATTTCCGACCTTTGACCCACAAGACTGCTGCTTTTGGATAGAAGCCACCAGGAGGAGTTTAAGCCTGCCAGGTTTGCACCACCCCCCCCTCTCTCTATCTCCCCCCCCCCCTCCTCTTATAGTAGTGTGTGTCTATTTTTGCCCCTCCCTCTCAAGCCTAACTAATCTCTCTCCTAACTAACATAGCCTTTGCTCCTTCAGGTAATTGTCAGTCCTGAGTTGGGGGAGCCAACTCACAATCTCTCTTTGTCAATCCCTGTAACCAGAACATCTAAACCAATCCAATCACCTGCCTAGCTGTGCAGAAGTTACCTAGCTACTGTGCCGCACCATTGACCTACCTTCCCTAGCATCTCCCCAACCCTCCTTAGTGCTGCTGGTGGCCCAGAGCCACAATCGGTGACTGGACACATTTACTAACACTGTCCCCAAGGGTGATTCTCCTAACCAACACCACAGATTGGAGTTCTGATCAAGGTTCTAACCAGATGTATTGTTTACAGTTAATTGATCCTTGTGTGAATAAACCTTGTCCTGCTCCTGTGGGGGGGTGGATGTGTAACGTCAGCCTGTCTGTGTTGCAGTGTGATCAAGGAGGTCCCAGACAACGAGCAGGAGAGAGGCAGCGAGGAGCCGGAGGCGGTATGTCCAACATCCTATTCATTACTGTTCATGATCAGGGATCAGACAACCCTCTTCTTATGCTAAGAGTGTGTGTGTGTGTGTGTGTGCGTGTGTGTGTGTGAACAGGAGCCTAGTGACCATGAGGAAGGGGACGAGGCAGAGGCAGAGGAAGAGGACTATGAGATGGAGGCAGAAGACAGTTCAGACGAGTCAGACTCTGAACTGGATGAGAAAGGTACGTGTGTGTTCACTGTCTGTGGGAGGAGGGGCCTCGTACTGGGTGTCAATGTGTCCTTACATCTGTGTGTGTGTGTGTGTGGACAGATAACTTCCAGGCGGACCTGGCCAACATCACGTGTGAGATTGCCATCAAGCAGAAGCTGATTGACGAGCTGGAGAACAGTCAGCGGCGCCTGCACACGCTCAAACAGCAGTACGAGCAGAAGCTGATGATGCTGCACAGCAAGATCAGAGACACCCAGCTGGAGAGGGACAGGGTGCTGCACAACATGGGTACGCAACACACACACACACACTGTGGAACTATACACACACACATGCACACTGTGGAACTATATACACACACTGTGGAACTATACACACACACGTTTACAACCACACTCTGGAATGACACGCTGCCTCCCTCCAGGCTCTGTGGAGACGTGCACGGAGGAGAAGGCTAAGAAGATCAAGGCGGAGTACGAGAAGAAGCTGAGCTCCATGAACAAGGAGATGCAGAAGCTGCAGTCGGCCCAGAAGGAGCACGGCCGCCTGCTGAAGAACCAGTCTCAGTACGAGAAGCAGCTGAAGAAACTCCAGCAGGACGTGACGGAGATGAAGAAGACCAAGGTAGGGGAGAACAGGTCACATGGTCACATGGTCACTTGGTCACATGGTCTGGTGTAGTGTAAACATGTGGCGTGTGACGGTCCCGTCCGGTGGTCATGTCCGGTGTGTTCCTCAGGTGGGTCTGATGCGTCAGATGAAGGAGCAGCAGGAGAAGAGCAGGGTGTCAGAGTGCCGGAGGAACCGGGAGATCGCCTCTCTGAAGAAGGACCAGCGCAGGCAGGAGCACCAGCTCAGACAGATGGAGGCTCAGAGGAGGCAGCAGGAGCTCATCCTGAGGAGGAAGACTGAGGAGGTGAGGCTGGGGCCCGGGGGCTGGGCTGGGGCTGGGGCTGGAGCTAGTGCTGTAGTTGGGAGTTAACGACAGGCTTGAGCCTCTTTCTGCCTGTGAGGTTGGGATGGTGGGCCTCACCAGCTGTGTGTCCTCCAGGTGACTGCTCTGAGACGCCAGGCCAGGCCGGCCTCAGGGAAGGTGAGCAGGAAGGTGAGCCTTCCGGAGCCCGTCCAGGAGCTCTCCCACCGTCCCTCCCCCACCCTGGGGAGGCTCCACCCTGCTGGGATCACGGCCCCCAACGGCACCAGGTACGGACACCAGCTCACCTGTGTGTGTACCTGTCAAAGTCCTGTGTGTGTACATATTTCCCTGTGTGTGTGTGACCTCTCTGTTGCCCCGTGCAGCAGGAAGTCTCCAGTGAGGATGGGCAGTGCCTACTCCACCAGGACAGCCCGGGCCAAGTGGCAGTCTCTGGAGCGCCGCGTCATTGACATCATCATGCAGAGGATGACCATCTCCAACATGGAGGCCGACATGAACCGCCTCCTCAAGGTAGCCAATCACAGTTCAGTCACGTGACTGACAACAGGATCTTCACCACCTACCGCAAATCCTCAATGTGGAGACCTTGATGAGGGCTAGTTGTGTTTACCTAAACTAAAGTTTGCATTAGGCTGTAATGTAGGCTCAGTGACTTCATGGCCTCTGCCCCCCCCCCCCCCCCCCCCCCCCTCCTTCTCCCAGCAACGTGAGGACCTGACCAGGCGCAGGGAGAAGGTCTCCAGGAGGAGGGAGAAGCTGGCCACGGAGGGGGCCGACGCAGACCGGACCCTGGGCTCTCTGAACGAGGAGCTGGAGTCTCTGAGCGCCAACATCGACTACATCAACGACAACATCGCAGAGTGCCAGGCCAACATCATGCAGATGGAGGAGGCCAAGGTGGGAGCACGAGGAGGGGGATGATGATGAGGATGATGATCATAAGGAGGAGGAGGAGGATGATGATGAATGTGCTGCTCTGTAGGAGGAAGGGGACACGGTGGACATCATTGCAGTGATCAGCTCATGTAACCTATCCGAGGCTCGCTTCCTGCTGGACCATTTCATCTCCATGGCAATCAACAAGGTACCTTCTTCCCATGTGTCTGTGTGTGCAATTAAGCGCACACGTGTTGAGTCCACGTGTGTGTGACTAGATTTGGCGTGTGTGAGCCTGTGTCTAACCCGCCTCCACCCCCAGGGTCTCCAGGCTGCTCAGAAGGAGTCTCAGGTCAAGGTGATGGAGGGCAGGCTGAAGCAGACCGAGATCAACAGCGCCACCCAGAACCAGCTGCTGTTCCACATGCTGAAGGAGAAGGCTGAGCTGAACCCTGAACTGGACGCTCTGCTGGGGAACGCTCTTCAAGGTACACACACACACACACTCACACACACTCACACAGACACACCCAGACACACACACACACACTCACACAGACACACACACACTCACACAGACACACTCACACACACACACACACTCACACAGACACACTCACACAGACACGCACACACACACTCACTCACTCAACCACCTCTTCATCTTCACTTTATTTTGCGTTCAGCCTCGGTATAGATTTATTGCTCTCTGGAAAAGTTCAACAGAACACCATTTACTTGTTTGTGTCTTTGGGATTGATTAAAACAAGGAAGTCCTAATTGATGAAGGAAACAGCAGAGCATTACCGAGAGAGCCCTGAGGCTGAACTGGAAGATAAAGTGAGCGGTCTTCCACCTTTGGTTTGACGTCTGATTTTGGTTTCTTTGTCGTTTTGTTTTTCTGTTTGGCTGTATTAAAACAGAGCTATGTAACCTAGCAGTGGGTAAGTAATTGAGACTGGCACAGTACTGTCCCAGAGAGCATGGCACCCCCCCCCCCCATCCAGCCTCCCCAGCCTCCCACAGCCTCCCACAGCCTCCACCAGCCTCCCTCCTTCATAAGAGACTAACCCGGTCATTGAAATAACAATGCCATGAGGTGCATGAGAGTGTGTGCCCCCTACTCTCTCTCCTCTCTTTCTCTGTCTCTCTCTGTCTCTCTCTCCTCTCTTTCTCTGTCTCTCTCTGTCTCTCTCTCCTCTCTCTCTCTGTCTCTCTCTCTGTCTCTGTGGATAACTACCTGTCAGACGCCTATGAGGATCTGACTACTACAGATTAGTACTAGTCTAAGGCTGAGCTCATGTCCAACAGCCAGGACATATTTTTTACATATTCTATATTTTAGGCTATTTGCAAACATTCTAAAATAGCTTAAAATGTTGGCTGGTGTGGTATGTAAATCCATCCTAAACCTGTAATCCTGCCCTCCCTCCCTCCCTTCCCACTCACTACTACTGTACCCTATCAAGATGGACTGCCACAAGACTATGCACATGGAGGGACTGCATCAGACTAATACAACTGGTTTTATTTGACCATGGCCTTAATCTCACCTAGCTCATACCTGGTTGCACTATACTAGACCTATGACCTCTGACCTGTGTGTGTGTGAAATTCAGAACTGAAACCCAAACTGTATGAGTCTGGAAAACACTGCCTACTCTCAGAACATGCAAAGGGTCTGTGTTAAAAGTTATGGTTGTAGAGGATTGATTCCAGTAGTAAGTTATGATTTTCTACATGCAGGATGCAGTTGTATTGTTTGGACGAGATGTTGTGTTGTAAAGCTGTGGGAGCAGTCTGTAACCCGGCGCTGTGTGTGTGTGTTCCTCCTGGTGTTACCCTGGACCAGAAAACGGAGATGAAAGCAGTGGTGACGACTCCACGCCCAGTCCTGCTGCAGAGGGGAAGGTAAATGTCCTCGTCATGTGTGGATACTAACAGTCTGAAGCTGGTTCAAGTAACTCCAGCATGACTCAAAGCCTTGACCAGGCAGTAGGACAGTGGTGGAGGCTGAAGGTTAACACTGCTCGTCCATGTTCCCAGCTCCCTGGCATCTGACCTGATGAAGCTGTGTGGAGAGTCCAGGCCCAGGAGCAAGGTACTGGATCTGATAGTGCTACTGCACTGATAGGCCGAGGTCATCATTGATTGAATAAGTAGTTGATTGATTGGTTGACTGACTCATTTGACCAATCGCCTCCACAGGCCCGCAGGCGGACCACCACTCAGATGGAGCTGCTGTACGCCAGCTCAGGGGATCCCTCCTGCGACTCCCCCACAGGGGACTTCTCCTCCCCCATGCTGGCCCTGGGGCTGGGGGGGAGTCAGGATGGGGGAGGGGAGATGGGGGCCGCGGCCGGACTCCCCCTTGACAGGGACATCCCTGTCTCACCCTCGGCCCAGTCTGCCAGGATAACTGGCCTGTAAGTCTGTCCGGTTACACCCTCACCTGCCTCTAATGTTCGGATGCTGCCCCTTCCTCCCCCCCCCCCCTCAGTATTTCCCCCCTGCAGGCCCCCTCTTGCCATGCCCCTTAGTGCCACTTCCTGTCTATTTCTCTCTGACTCTATACCCCCCCTTCCCCTTCCCCCCCGCCTCCTGTGCAGGTCTGGAGCCAGGTCTCCCACAGGTTCTGAGAAGAGGTCTCTGGAGCGTTCCCCTCTGACCCGCAGAAGGATGCTGGAGAGGGGGCACACGCCCACACACACCCCCACGCCCCCCCCACACACGCCCGCCATCTCGCCCACACCTCCCCCTTCACACACAGCCCCTGTCGTGGAGGCCAAGGCCAAAGGCTCGGACGCCAAACCACTGTAAGATCGGTGTGACTGTCCTCACTGTCACTGCATGCCCACCTGAGCTAGTAGTATAACACGGATTAACTAAGTTAACTCATTTGAATACAAATTATTCTGAACCTTCTTTGACGCTTTTCCCCCCGTAAGTAAATTGACTTTCTCTGTTTGTATTGAAGATTGGACGAGTCTCCAGTATTCGAAGGTCACAGGTAAATCCTCTTTCTCAGTTGTCACACCTATCTGCTCATAGGTCCAACACTTGAACGATAACAGCAGAGCTGTATGGATAGATTGTGGTGACCTAACCTGGTGAGTGGCTCCTGTTTCCTCCCCAGAGGGGTGATCAACCCAGTGTCAGCCCCCAGGGGCAGCCGGGCAGCCAGGCTGCAGTGTGTCCACGTGGCTGAGGGCCACACCAAACCTGTCCTCTGTGTGGACGCCACCGACGACCTGCTCTTCACCGGCTCTAAAGGTACACCACAGATACACTGGAGAAACCATGTCAAGCACACTGTCTGTGGATCACAGGCGTTATTAAACTGTGTGTGTGTGTGTGTGTGTGTGTCAGACCGTACGTGTAAGGTGTGGAACCTGGTGACCGGGCAGGAGATCATGTCTCTGGGTGAACACCCCAGCAGTGTGTTGTCAGTCCGCTACTGTTCCAGCCTGGTGTTCACCGTCTCCACCGCCTACATCAAGGTCTGGGACATCAGAGACTCAGCCAAGTGTATACGCACACTCACGTGAGTTCTCCTGCTCATATGCCTTCACACACACACACACACACACACACACACACACACACACTGTGATCTTTGTGTGTCCTAATACTGACGCTATCCTATCATAATGTGTGGGTGTGTGTGTGTTCTCCAGGTCTTCAGGCCAGGTGTCCACAGGGGGCAGCTGTGCATCTCTGAAGTCCCTGACGATCCCCCCAGGAGAGAACCAGATCAACCAGATCTCTCTGAACCCCCCGGGGTCCTTCCTGTACGCAGCCTCGGGAACTCTGTCCGCATGTGGGACCTGAGGAAGTAAGGAGGCTGGACCCACACACCCACATGCTGATGTTTAACCATCAGTTCTGACACTATGTCTAGTTCTGACTCATGTTTACTTCTGAGGATGATAAGCTCATGTTAGTAAACTGATTAATATTTTGTGTAGTGTTATAAATCACTTGTAGGTGTGTGGTGAAAGGCTAGTCTTCTGAGCTGTGGTTGGTTCAAACTGTAAACTGTACTGGTGGCGTCCTGACCTCCTGCTGTGGTCTCGACAGGTTCGTGTCGACGGGGAAGCTGACCGGCCACCTGGGTGCGGTCATGTGCCTCACGGTGGACCAGATGGGGAACGGTCAGGATGTGGTCTTCACAGGCTCCAAGGACCACCACATCAAGGTACACGCACCAAGACCTGACCACTCCTGCCATCTGGCACGTGTATGTGTGTGTGTGTGTGTGCGCCTGCCCTCCCTCACACATGTGCCTGTGTGTATACGTGTGCCTGTGTGTGTACCTGTGTGTGTGTGTCTACGTTTGCTCCAGATGTTCGAGGTGGCTGAGGGCGCCCAGGGCAGCGTGACGTCCTGCCACAGCTTCGAGCCTGCCCACCAGGAGGGCCTGGAGAGCCTGCTGGTGCAGGGAGACAGCCTGTACACCGGCTCCAGAGATGCCTGCATCAAGAGATGGGACCTGACCAGCAAGCGCCTGCTGCAGGTAGCCTGCTCTCCCTCACACACAGGGACTCCTGAGGAAGCGCTGTCCTGTTTACTGTCATGATGCATGTTTTACATGGCTCAGGAACAGTATGGGGTCAGGTGGCTGAGCGGTGAGGGAGTCGGGCTATTAATCAGAAGGTTGTTGGTTCGATTCCCGGCTGTGCAAAATGACGTTGTGTCCTTGGGCAAGGCACTTCACCCTACTTGCCTCGGGGAGAATGTCCCTGTACTTACTGTAAGTCGCTCTGGATAAGAGCGTCTGCTAAATGACTAAATGTAAATGTAGGTATGTGACAGGTGTGTGATATATAACGCTTCTGATATGGGCGCGCTGTGAAGAAGTTATCAGCTGTCATCATTTGCCAGTTGAATATATGTAAGAATACGACACACAGCACGCGTTTAACTTGCCAACCCTTCTTTGCCCGCGTGGCTCCTTGGTGTTTGTGTGCGCTGGCGACGTCGAGGGCTCTTGGGTCCTCCTCCGCTGACACGGTGTTTTCCCTCCAAACAGCAGGTGTCGGGCGCCCATGCAGACTGGGTGAGTGCTCTGGGGGTGGTGCCTGGCAGCCCAGTGCTGCTCAGTGCCTGCAGGGGCGGCCTGCTGCGTCTCTGGAACGCTGACTCTCTGGCACCCCTAGGGGAGGTGAGGGGACACGACAGCCCCGTCAACGGTTTGGCTACCAACAGCAGCCATGTCTTCACAGCGTCAGAGTGAGTGGAAGCAGGTCAACTGTGGGGTTACTGTACGGCTTCTTTACGTTTCTGCTTCCTAACATTGGCTGTGTGTGTGTGTGTGTGTGTGTGTGTGTGTGTGTGTGTGTGTGTGTGTGTGTGTGTGTGTGTGTGTGTGTGTGTGTGTGTGTGTGTGTGTGTGTGTGTGTGTGTGTGTGTGTGTGTGTGTGTGTGTGTGTGTGTGTAACAGTGACCGAACAGTGAAGATTTGGCAGGCCTAAGGTGCACAGAAGGAAGGAGATCCACTGATGGAGCTGGACTCTGGGAGAAGACCAGAACTAGGAACTAGCACTTTCCACTACAGACAACCAGACCTGCAATGTCCAAGACTGTGATCGCTCAGCGACTGATTCCTTATTCCCTCTCAGCCTAACCAACTCCTGGCTGTGATTGGACATGACTCGATAACAAACTCACTCTGCACATGCTCAGTAGAGCAAGTCCCCGTCTCCCAAATGAGATGCGAGGTGATAGGTGGAGGCATATTGTGTCCATGACTTCATTTGGACTGGAAATGTCAATCAGATACCAGGCGGGTTGGTACACATCTCAAGCAGGGTGATCTCAGGGTCCACACATGACATGCATCCCTCTCCATAACCACCAGCAAGACATTCACACTGACGGTCTCCACAAGCCACAATCCCTAGAATCCATATTATGCCGGCTGTGTGTTCAGATGGGTCTGTGTGTTCAGATGGGTCTGTTGTGTTCAGATGGGTCTGTTGTGTTCAGATGGGTCTGTGTGTTCAGATGGGTCTGTTGTGTTCAGATGGGGTCTGTGTGTTCAGATGGGGTCTGTGTGTTCAGATGGGTCTGTGTGTTCAGATGGGTCTGTGTTCAGATGGGTCTGTGTGTTCAGATGGGTCTGTGTTCAGATGGGTCTGTGTGTTCAGATGGGGTCTGTGTGTTCAGATGGGTCTGTTGTGTTCAGATGGGTGTGTGTGTTCAGATGGGTCTGTGTGTTCAGATGGGTCTGTGTGTTCAGATGGGTCTGTGTGTTCAGATGGGTCTGTGTGTTCAGATGGGGTCTGTGTGTTCAGATGGGGTCTGTGTGTTCAGATGGGTCTGTTGTGTTCAGATGGGTGTGTGTGTTCAGATGGGTCTGTGTGTTCAGATGGGGTCTGTGTGTTCAGATGGGTCTGTGTGTTCAGATGGGTCTGTGTGTTCAGATGGGTCTGTGTGTTCAGATGGGTCTGTGTGTTCAGATGGGTGTGTGTGTTCAGATGGGGTCTGTGTGTTCAGATGGGGTCTGTGTGTTCAGATGGGTCTGTTGTGTTCAGATGGGTCTGTGTGTTCAGAAGGGTCTGTGTGTTCAGATGGGTTGTGTGTTCAGAAGGGTCTGTGTGTTCAGAAGGGTCTGTGTGTTCAGATGGGTCTGTGTGTTCAGATGGGTCTGTGTGTTCAGATGGGTCTGTGTGTTCAGAATGGGTCTGTGTGTTCAGATGGGTCTGTTGTGTTCAGATGGGTGTGTGTTCAGATGGGTCTGTTGTGGTGAAGGATAAAGACTGAAGGACTGTGACTCACAACACAGTTACTGCCAAACATTGGGAGAAGAGGCAAGCTTTGCAACAGACAACATTTCCCTTTGTCAAGAGCCCACAATAGGACATGAACACACACACACATTCACACGTACCTCTGTGGTTCTTGGTGTGCTGTGACTGAGTCTCGCTACATTCAGCCTCCTCTGCTGTAGACACATAGACGTCCTCTTGTCCCACCATGAAGGAACACAACTCCTGTCAGGCCGTATCAACGAGAATGTGGGTCATGTCACGTGGTTTCCGATATCTGTTATCTTCTCCAGTTTGATTTGATTTGAATACTGTGATACCTGTATCTTCCGTAGAACATTCTGTGTGGCCAAAGTGCTATGTTTTCCTGTCCAATACGCAAACAAATATTAAGAGTTGTTTACTCTGTTCCTGTTGTACTTCTGAAGTATACCTCCTCTGTGGTCTTACTCAAATCATGAAAAACAGGAACTGTTTTTTATTGTTTTTGTTCTGTGTAAAATGTTTATTTATTTAGGTTACATATTGACAACTTCTTCCGTTCCAACGCTTCCAAAGTTCCAAAGACCATCTGTCTGAACCTTTTTTGAGAACATTGTTCTCAAAACAATGTTGGATTTAGTGTACTTTGGCCTGCACAATATGGATTGTTTTCCATGAAGCTGTGTGTGTGTGTGTGTGTGTTTGTGTGGGAGTGTGTATTACCAGTGCCTGTAATTCATCTCATACTGTAGATAGAGAGCAGAAGCACTTCCTGAGCAGTGTGGACTAGACCCAAGTATTCCAATAATGGGATTTTTATTGGGGTTCTTGACCACAGCTTTATGTAAATAATATATTGTAAGCAAATTCTGACTTTGTAGTTGATTCCAATGTCAGATGCAGTGTGAGAATAAATGTAATTTGTCAAAATGTAATGGATCCAGTGTCATTTCTCTCTTCAGGGAACATAGGATTGGCAACATATTGTTGATGCTGTACTGCCACATTACCACCTGGGGGCAGTATGATATAGTTTAGAGAAAACAAAACACTTTCTTCTCTAACACTCTTATGTTTTCTTCTTTTCATAGACATTATCGAACATTTCTCTAAAAGTTTCATAAGATTGTGTTTACTTATTGATAGAAATTGGGACATTTCTATATTGGTTTTAATATCTCAAAGAGTCCACATGCTCAATCTAAACACATAAAACTCACTCAAAAAATGTAAAACAAAAACATGTTTGACAGGATTAATATTTTATAGTTGACACTGATTGTTTACGTTTAATATGGTTACATGGAAAGGCCTGTTTCCCTCTACATTAAAGAACCACTTCCTCTCCGTCGCTATCAGTCGCAGAGTTATTACAGCAATAAACAACTAAAGATGCATACACGCTGTTTACATTTTGACGTAACTGAGATAAGTGGACACATGCCCGGTAGTACTGTCACTGGATTCCTGGAATCTAGAATTTCCAATGGCACCAAGGTTCCATGACGAATAACCCTGATTGGACGTGGCATGAGTTCTTGAAATAAAGCAGGCAGTCTTGCGCTGTCAGCATGTTCTCACAGGGCTTGTAGCCTGCTTCCTCCTCTTACATCCTGGACCCAAGGGTACTGGATCACCAGGCCCTGGACCTCACATCATCCACAATCAATCAATACACACACCCAGGAGACAGCTCTGTTGTGGGATATAGATTTAACCAGGGATGTATGTGCACATGCATGTGTGTTGCACGTGCTTGTTTTTTTCACCTGTGAGTTTGAACATATTGACCTTTATTAAATCGTCTCACCAGACACCCCTCCACCACACGATTCACCTACACATTTGGACTCTTCAGATTGCTGTAAATCCGCAGGGGGGGTGCATGTCAATAAAGAATGGGTGGATGGAGTCCAGAGGAAGTATGGAATGAGAGATGGATTGTTTAGAGTAGGGGAGGCTCGTGGGAGGGCAACTTAAAGACCTTTATGTTCAGGAAACCAGTGATATCACGGCAGTAAACAGGTTTACCATGACGATGGCTGGTTCCAACTGTAAGGAAACATACCACTCTCCTTTTTCTCTTTCTGTCTTTTCTCTCTCTCTCTCTCTCTCTCTCTCTCTCTCTCTCTCTCTCTCTCTCTCTCTCTCTCACAGACACTAAAACTAGCTTTCTCTCTCTGACACGAATATGCTTTAATTCTAACTCTCTCTTCTTGCACATACACACACTCAGGTATTGAATACGCCTGTGAAAACCACATTGATTGTGTTGAGAGTCACGTACGTGTTTCGAAACACACAGGGCTCTCAAGTCTCACGCATTCGCCGTGAGACTCACACATTTCAAGCTTTTCTCACGCTGAGAAGTAAGGGATAACCTGCCCCGCTATATACAATGAATGGAACTTGAGAGCCCTGGACATATTATGTTATACAAGACTCAGTGTAATGAATAATAAATTCAATATTATACATGGAAGTACACATTCTCTTACTTCCATGACCCAGGGTTATGCAATAGCTTTCTCTCTCTGCCTCTCTGCCTCCCTCTCTCTCTCTCACTCCCAGTCCTAGTCCTTCAATGTAATTGATATTCATCAGCATGTTTGTGTTCTGCATGTGTCAATATGGATTACTGTTGAACAGTAGTAAAAGGATGCATGAACTACGGTGGGAAAAAACATCGCAATAGGGTGTGTTTATGCTAGGAAGAGAGGATTGTGTGTGTGTGTGATTTACTGGAACTCTGTGGGCATCACTTACAATGACTCTTTCACATGATGGGGTGTGTAGAGATGTTTGTCCAAGGGACTGGCCAATGAAACACCAGCAGCTAAATTAGGAGAGTTGGTCACAGCTAAAACATACTGGGTAATGATGGTGTCACACCAGGATCTAATGTCTTGCCTCTAAACGTGGCACAAATAGCCCACACCACTAAACGCAGGCAAGCATGCGCCGTTTTTGGTGATTGGATCAGACTGCTCTGGAAATATTATTCTAATCTCGGCATTCCTATATCCTAGCACAGAGGCAAGTAGGTGACGCTGGCACTGTTGTGGAGTGACATCACCCCGCCACTAGTAGCCTTGGAGCCGTCCTCGCGCTCTCACATGCACCCTTTCGCTTTTAGCAAAGGAAGTGTAGTTTACGATAGTGTCGTTGGGGAGGAGGCTGGACGAAACCTATTTTTTTTTTTACAATGAACAACAGTTTTCTGAACATGGCGTCGATAGGAGACTTCGACCCGCTCAACGCGTCTATCCCCGCCACCAAAGTTGAAATCACAGTATCGTGCAGGTAAGAGAATGGGTAAGGGTCCGTCTAACCCATTTTTTGGTGGCAGGGTTTGGACACGTGTGTGAACATTTAAAGGACGGCATTTTGGAATTTCCCAGAAAGTCTTAACTCTCATAACAAGTTCTGGTACTACGTGTAGCCCAATGTAAACCGAAAGGGATTTCGGAATACTGTTCTATTTGTGTCGCCTTTTAGGCTAAATGTGTCCACTGACATTCAGCTCGACTGATCACCAGCTCGAATGGTTGTTTTGTCAGAGATGGTTATAATCAACTAGAATAGTAGCCTAATGTATGTTAGGATAGGTTGAACATTGGGTTGGGGGCGGTGCTGTCACATATGTTGACGAACTTGTATTAATAGGAAATGCTAGATATAAAATACTATGCATGATTAATTCCAACAGTTGAAGTTTAGCGCTGCTGCCTCAGAATCTGACACTTTACTGACAGCTTTTGTTTTGACGCTCGTTTGTCCGTGATCTTCTATAATCATTATTTAATCACAATAACTTAACCTGCAGTTGGTTACCTACATCAGACAGTCATTGTCATTGATTGGAAAACATCAATAGTGTAGGATACGTTTCACTCGCAATTGTTATGGGAAAAATAATTTAATATGTGCGCAAAGGACACAGAGCTAGAAGAAGTAGAAGCGTGACAGATGATCGCCAGTAGGTGTGGCCTAATTGTTTGTTTCACTCTAATATAAGTCCTTGACAACAGGAGTGTTGGATACTTCTAATCACTTTCAGACCGAGGTGCGACTATATGCAGTTTAACCAGCTCAAGTTTCATCTACTTCATCCTCTATAGCTAATGTTGTTAAAACTGGTGTCGTGGTGAAAGTTTGTATCCAGTGGCAAATTTGCTGACTTTCAAGTACCCTTTTCAAATTAGGGTTGGTGAAGAAGTGGGTATACTGCAGAAGAGGGTATAATCCATATACAGCGTGTACAAAAAGTACATGGATTACAGTACGGTAGGCGGCTGTACAGTTGAGAACAGTACACTACTGTAAATCGACAGTTGGCTGTTCAAGGCCAGGGAGAGAGTGTAGTCCTACTGTATAGATGCATGCTGATCCTGACTCGGAGGGGAAAACCAGCTAACTCACACCTCCAACACACACACACACACACACACTCTCCCTGGCTGAGGGTGGAGGGGGCTGTGAATGTCTGTGTACTTGTGCGCATGTGTCCAATTGTGTTGCATTAACACCACCACCTTCCAGAAAAGTAGGGAGAGAGATGTTCGTTGCTTCTATGGTTACGGCCAGGTGTGTGTGTGTGTATGAGGGGTGTGTGAATCTGTACTGGGTGGTGTTAATGCATGTGAGTGTGAGTGTGTGTACGTGCGTGCAGACTGTAGTTATGTGATATACGTTTACTTCAGAACGCTTTGTGCTTTTCCTGAGAAGACAGAAAAGTGTGTTAAGATGTCAGGGGTTTACTAGTCCTAAAATATGTTTGTGTGAAACTGTCAGTTTGGACGTGCGCTTTGCTTGATCTTCAAACAACCATTTTGTTTCTCTCACATTTTTGGTCAAGTTAAGTTCCTTTGCAGCTAAATCACTGAAGTCAGTTAGTCAGCAGTTTTAAATCAGAGTGGATCAACCTGTGCCAAGACTAAAGTAAAACACTGGCTTCTGTCCAGCTGTAAGCTGAAGACAATGTGATTGATTTTTTCGCCAGCCCCTGATCAATACCAGAAGAAGTTTGGGACACTTCAATACTTTTATGGCACAAGCTCCCAAACCTAGCCCTGGCTGCCACTGGCCTCCAACTGCAATATTTCATAACAATCATTTGGTTGGAAGCTTCTATCGAAGTTAATCCCAATAAGGTGCACATGAATATAGAACGAGGCTTTATTATTTTGTAAACAAGGGTTAGCAGCATAGCTCTGACATAAAATAGAATAATGAACATTTTGGTATGTCTGCTACCCTGACTGACTGGAATGTTAGCTAACTCAGTCTGTATTTAGGACATAGTGACTCGTGTTTTTTCAAAGTCACTTGTAAATAATTCACTGCTTTGTTTGTGAACGGGGAGCAAATGCAACCTTGTGTTATTTGTTATGTTTTGCTCGGCCCAGATGAATAGTGTTAATTATCCATGAGTCCATGTTAGGATCCCACTCCTGGAGACTCCATGGTATCTGTGGGTTAGGGTGACTGCATCTCTCCCTCTCTCCCTCTCTCCCTCTTTCCTCTCCCTCTTCCTCTCCCTCTTCCTCTCCCTCTTTCCTCTCCCTCTTCCCTCTTCCCTCTCCCTCTTTCCTCTCCCTCTTTCCTCTCCCTCTTTCCTCTCCCTCTTTCCTCTCGCTCTCCCTCTCTCAAACACTCATTTGATTCAGAGAATGAGGAAAGGAATTATGTATAGTGATTTGTAGAAGTGGAGCTAATGGCAGCTCAGTGAAAAGGGCCACATGTGTGGGAGTAGTTAGAAGTGAATGGTCATTTACTCTCTATTCAACGCCCTGCAGGCTTATAGCCCCTCTACACACCACACACAAACCACACACACACTTGCAAGCACGCGCACACAATGCCCATGACCTCTGATTGGTCAGACAGGCCCTACAGGAACAGTGTTGACATTGATAAGGCTCCATGTGCTGGCTGCGCTCGTCTGCCTGCTTGTTGACACAACAGGACAGAGAGTGTCTCTCAGTCTGTGTTTACAGACTCCAAAACTCAGGCTCCTCCGGCCCCTCCTCCTGGTCCCCACCCAGAGGAGAGACCAGGCCTGTTCAGAAAGCGCCTGGCCGGACTGATCCAGGGTCAGCCGAGCCTTGTGAAGAGGACCGTGTGACCCATCTGACCACAGATCAGTGCCCAGAGAGAGCTCCCTGTAGAGCCCCCCACCCGGCATGTTCAGGTCTGTGTTCCAGCGAGACGCTGCGGCGCCATTAGACGTCTCTTCGGTTGATCCTGAGTGACGTGGCGCGGAGCAGGAACCCAGCAGGATCTTGAGAAGGGCCGGATCTAGGCTTAGTCTCTCGTCAGAGGAGAAAGTACAATCTGGTTTAATGCTGCTTAATGGGCCCAGCGGATGGCTTTAATGCAAGGTAATGGCTTGGGAATGGCTGGGCTGTCTTAATGATCACTGGGGTTTTATACTTAGTTACAGTCGCTGAGTGGCTAGGTGGACTTTGGCTGGGTCAACAATCATTGCTCTGGCCCTGGCTCTTCTAAACAGCAGAACAAGGAGTTAGTTCCTCCTGGTGGCTCAGAGGGTAAGGGATGTGTACAGATCCCTGGCTTTGATTCCGGCCCGGGCCATTTCCTGCATAACTTCCCCACTGTCTCCTGAAGCCAGAAACAGGCCAAACAACAATATCAACAACGAGGAATTTGGATTTGTTTTTACTTGGCCTGTGTGAGAGTGAGTATCTTGATCTTGGGTAACAACATGACTCTTCCCCTTGTGACCAAGGTGAATCACACTGCTGTTCAGGTTATCAGAAGCAATGGATGGTATGATGTCATTTGAGTGTTCCCTGAGTGTGTGTGTGTGTGTGTGTGTGTGAGAGAGAGAGAGAGGCCACTGCTCTTGAAAGATGCAGTATCATTCCGATGTTGTGGTTTCTGCGTGTCTCTGTGCTTGTTCGGGGACATGTTTAATCAGAGCCAGCACAGGTGTCACCGCTGAAGGCCTCGTTACCTCTCTGAGGGGGGCAGCAGAGCAGGTCTGGATCCAGCTGGGTCTCTCTCTCTCTCTCTCTGTCTCTCTCCCTCTGTCTCTCTCTCTATTCCTCCCTCTCTCTCCCTCTCTCTCTCTCTCTCCCTCTCTCACCAGTGTGATTGACTCCCAAAAGGTCTCCAGAGTTAGGTATCCCTCTGTCACTCTTGATATCTAATCAATTCTCAGCAAGTGTAAACATTGCCATGAGATGACAGTGATACTGAATTTGAAACTACCCCCCCCCCCCTCTCTCTCTCTCTCTCTCTCTCTCTCTCTCTCTCTCTCTCTCTTTCTCTTTCTCTCTCATTGTCCTTCAGTCTTGCTCCCTCCCTCTGAAGATGGAAATGTGTGGTAATGTACAAACCAAAGCCAAGTAAGCCTCTCTAACCAGCGTTCAGATGTCAGAGAGGTCCATACAGTTAAAACTCATTTGCTAATGGCTTGGCTGGGCTCCGCTGCCTGCCTGGCTGGCCTGGGAGCTGCTGGCTGGGCTTGGCTGCAGTGAGTGATGGGCTGATGTGTGTTGGAATGGAGAAGGTAGAGAAGCCAAGCGGGGGATGTTCCCGGCCAGGCCTGGTCCTGGAGGCCGTTCAGATGGCAGTCACAAGACATCAGTTCAGGATTAGTCATATCAGCTGCTGAAAGAGGCTGGGGAATGTTTACAAACAGGTTAGATGACCGTGGTGCACCCTGGGAGTTGTTGTTTTCCTGGTAGGAAGTCAGTTTAGGTTTTTTTTTTCTTATTCAAAATGGCAAAATAAGGAATTCTTATTATTTACCCCCAGCTGTGTAAACAAAGTTAATAATTGTGTGTGGCGAGGAGATGAGGTGCATCCCTGTTCTACTGGGTGACTCCCCATCACTGAGGACTGGAGCTTCACACCTCCCAGAGGGATGGCTGGATATTCATACTGGCTCCTTATGTCACGCCACAAGCCAACGGGTCAAGCCACAAAATCACACACACATACACACACACTCATGCACACACACTCATGCACACACACCTTGATATAACACCAACGATATGTATAACACCAACTAAGTTAATATCCCACCATCTACTAAACCACAAATCTATTTGTGTGCTGGTGCAGTTGCCAATCTACTAAGCTACAGGGGCTGATCGAATCAGCCCTTTTAACAGCAGAAACCCGACCACTCTCATCTTGACAGTGGAGGGGTATTTTTGGAGCTCCTTTTCCAGTGACTACAGGAAGTGATTTCCTGACCTTTCTGGCCTATAAAGATCTAGTAATGGTCTGTATTGAACAAGCACGTCTGTCTGCTTTGAGGGGAGATGCAGACCTGCTGTGCCTTGTTCAATACCAGCCAGAGAAAATAGGATCGACACAAAGGAGGTGTCAGTCTGGGAGAGGAGACTGAAAGACAGGCAAAAGACTGTCAAGCCTCTGCATGCATTTCTCCTACATTTAGCTGGAAACAGTGGGGAGCTGAATGATTTCGGAGGAGCATGCAGAGGTAATAGCAATCAGTAGGATGGGGGTATAGTGTAAGTAATCATTTTTGAAGCCCTGAAGAAGTGTGTTGTGTTTGTGAGTGCGTGCAGGAGTTTGTGTTGTTTGGTAATGCACCTGCGGACCACTGAGGAGGCTGGGGCTTCACCCTGATAAGGTTTGGCTATCCTCAGGGGGGTCTGGGAGCGCGCACACATCCACACTCTGAGGAAATTACTATCGACCAGGCTCTCCAATCCAGTCCTGGATAGGATTTTCTACATGCTGTGTTTGTGTGTGTGTGTCTGTGTGTGGAGCCTGTCTGTGGAATGTGGAAGTGTACGCACGGTCGAGGGCAGTGTGTGGAATGTGTGTGTCCAGTTGCGTGCGTGTGTGGAGCCCATGGACCATGCTGTACACGCAGGTCTCTTCTAGCCTCATGCTCCCCCCCCACACACACACACACCTGCCACTGCTGGATCCACTGCCACTGCATCCACGGGTACTACCCCCCACAGCCCCCCCTTTCTCCCCCCCCCACAGCCTCCCTTTGTTTAGAGACAGGTCTGGTGAGTCACCAGCCCCCCTCTGCTGCTATTCTTTCTACTGGACCATGGAAGGGGATGCCTCGAGTCAGGAGACATCTGACAGCAGTGTCTTTATCTGTGCTCCATCTCTTAGTCTCTGTACCACTGTCAGACCCATGGATCTTTGTTTGTTTGTGTGTGTGTGTGTGTGTGTGTGTGTAGATGCGGCAGGTGTGTGTGTGTGTGTGTGTGCGTGTGTGCATGCAGCTCGGCACTCCACAGAGTAGTTCTTTGTTTGTGTATATGTGTGTAGATACACTGTGTGTGTGTGTACGTGCGTGTGTGTACGTAGCTTCACACTCCACAGGGTAGTTCAGCCATACCTAGCGCTTGACTTAATGGCATGATATGGATCAGTAAGAGGGAAGGTCTCAAGGTTAACAGCAGCACAAAGCCTCCATACAGGCACCCTCTCAGCTCGTCCTGTGCCCAGGCCGACTGCTCCTCTCTGGGGCAGAGGGAGGCCGTGCTCGGGGGGGGCTGGCTGTGGGCTGGCCCTGCTGCCTGGGCAGGGTGCAGGGATGTGGCCAGTGTTCAGGTGTGTCCAGGTGCAGGTATGGAGGTGTGACTCCTGCTGCCTCCGCACGGCCCGCAGCTGCGGCACAAAGAGCTCCTAGTCGTCTGCTCTCAGGAGAACGCATGAACACACACACACATACAGTACACACACACACTGAGGGACTTCATTCCACACAGGCTCGAATGCACAAGAGTAGGCTAACCCTTCTTCACACACATGCATACAGACATAGAGTAACCTTCCTTCACACAGACTCACACACAGAAATAGTACTGTGGTCAGTAGAGCGTGAACTAAGCAGAGGATTGATCGATTTGCTGCCTATCAAGCTGAATTCATTACAGTCTCCAGTGCCCTGCAATGACACACTATACTGAGTGCAGCGTATGATTAGTCAGTGTATTAAGTACAGGTTGCATTGATGCCAGGAGTAATTCACGTTGCTACTAATTGCCTCTGTAATACCCCACAATGCCCTTCAAGGTTAAATGAGGTCCCCCCCCCCCCTCCCCCTCCAAGCTCCCTAACCCCCACCAAGACACAAAAAACACACACAAATGCACACACACACACACAGAAATACACACACACACACACGTTGCTAGGATTAAATACATCTCCAATCCCATTCAGTGCACACAGTTGTGTGGTGGTGATTGACGATCCTTACGGTCAGCATTAAAGTCACGTGACTGTGTTACTTAACAGGGAGAACTCAGGCAGGCAGAGGGACTATCAGGGAGTAATCACCAGGGCATTCTTCCAGGGCCCAAACTACATCAATATCTGTGAAGCCATCCCTGCCGGTGACAGAGATAGGCCCCTGAGCAGCTATCTATCCAGGAAGCTGCTGTGATGTCACCCACCAGTCATTCTACCAGCACTGCAACTCTGTAGCCAGTACACCACCCTCCTCTCCCCCTCTCCTCTGCCCCCCTCTCCCCTCACACACGCCCTCCTCTCCCCTCCCTCTCACCTCTCTCCTTGTGCCCCCGCCCCCCTCCCCTGTCCTCCCCTCTCGCCCCAGTCTCTCCTCGGTCACACATGACCTCCCTCGTCTTCCCTCCTGAGTTTGTTCGTGTAGGATCTCCCTTCATTTAGTGTCAGAGGGAACCCCTGTTTCAGAGTGTCAGTAGCAGGAAGTAGGGGGGCGGGACCTAGTGGCCTGACTGTCAATCACTGTCGCTATTGCGATATCCAGTCTGACAGACTGCTGGAAAAGCAATGCTCTCCCCTCCCTCCCTCTCTCTCTCTCTCTCCCTCTCTCATGCACATACATCTTCTTAGTGTGTGGATGTGTGTGTGTGTCCAATTGTTCATGTCTGTGCCCTTGTCTCATTTACTCTCATATAACTGTTGACCTTGCCAACATCATGTGCCGAATTTAAATAGCAACAGTGACACCAGATGAACAGTTATTGAGATTACATGCTGGCATCCCCTCTGCTTGACTAATGCAGAGAGACACACAGAGCAAGGTAGAGGGTCCAGAGGGTCACACACAGACACAAAGTGGATTTTGCAGTTGCCGAGAGGTGTACATTTAAACAAACATGAGTGTTAATGTGTGTTGCTGCATGTGTGTGTTTGCGTACATGTGATGTGTGTGTCAGTGCATGTTTGTAACGTGTGTGTGTGGGTGTGTGTGACACTGCATGATACACCAGCCCTCCCCAGGCCTAATTAGACCATGCTACAGAGTAAAGTGTGTTACCAGTAGATCAGTGATTATGGCTGTTGCTGACATGCTGTCGACAGCGAGAAGACACAAGTCATTAACATGTAAAAACACACACACAGACCCTGAGTGGGGGCTGTCTGCACAGACAGTGAGTGTGTGTGTGTGTGTGTGTGTTTGCATGTGTGCGCTTCTTTCTCTCTTATTCTGTATGTGTGTGTCTGCATATGTGTGTGCGTGTGTGTGTGTGTGAGAGAGAGAGCTGGAGTGTGTCTTTTTGCTCTCCCAAGCCCTTGTCAAGAAAAATTAGGGCAGGTCTCTGGGAGAGAGACTCTGAGAATGTACAAGCTGCTGATGCCCTCCTCCTGTGCCTGTGTGTGTGTGTGTGATAGAGATAGAGATAGAGAGGGAGGAGTGTGTGTGGAAGATAAAGACAGATACACAGAGAGGGAGAGATCGAGTAGTGGGGCCGAGAGAGGGAGATGAGTGTCTAGTTGGGATTGGCAGTGGGGGGTGGGAGAGAGGGAGAGAGTCAAACTCGTACCTGTGGAACTAAACTCACTGACCTGGTGCAAAGACACAGCAGATGTGAGCATGCCCAGTTGGGCATATTTCGGCCAGATATTTATTGCTCTGTTGCCATGCTGCCCTTCTGCTGCCTGTCGTCCTGCCACCCTGCCTATTGGCTCCCTGCCCCTCTGCCCTTCTACCCCTGTCTGCTGCCACCCAGAAGCCCTGCCCCTCTGCTTCCCTGGTGTGTGTGTGTGTGTGTGTGTGAGAGAGAGAGTGAGTGCTTGCTTGTGTGGGACTGCTGTATCTAGTTCAGTGAGGTGGTGTATTCTCCACGGAGCCATTATCCAGGGCACAGTCCAGGACGAGAGGCTGAGGAGAGAGAGAACCCTGTGGGTCTCTCTGAGAAACCCCCTGCTCTGTAGAGGAGAGGAGAGCGTGGCAGGGGGGACAGGAGAGCAGAGGGGAGGAGGAGAAAGGAGGAGGAGAGGAACTGTACGGCCGTTGAGGAGGCGTATTTAAAAAAGTGTCATTATCTAATCTCTCCTTATTTGACTCACGTTTCCAACTGGCAGCCCCCCTCTCAGTCCCCTGGACGTGTCTCTGCCTCCATGGCTGCCTACGGCTTCAGACTGGGATCAAGAGGACAGAAATAGGCCGGCTAATATACAGTTTCACAGAGCCCTCTTTCTGAAGCGCTTCTTGGGTTGGATAATAGGGGACTGTCCGCTTGCCTTCTTTGCTCTCTCGCTGTTCTACCCTTTCTACATAGTTACCGACCTACTTACCTACCCACCTAACTATCTACATATTATCCTACCTACCTAGCTTACCCACCTTATCTATCATACTGCCTACTTACTTACTGTACTCACTGTACCTACCTACCTACCTACAATACCTACCTACCTATCTACCTACCTACAATACCTACCTACCTACCAATCTACAATACCTTACTGTACCTACAATACCTACCTATCTATCTACCAACCTACAATACCTTACTGTACCTACAATACATACCTACCTACCTACCTTTCTACCCACCTCTCCACCTACCAACTGTCAGTCACACCCCATTCCAGCAGGCCTCGTGTCTCACTCCATTCCAGCAGGTTGAAAACCCAATTTATTTCTGCGGAGAGGCAGAGAGGATGATGGGTAGGTGAGGGTCCCCAGTTGGGTTGCCCATGCACAGCCAGTCGTCAAGGTAACGCTGTCATGAGCGACCAGCCGAGATCTGTTGCTCTTGGGCCAATCAGAGACATGAATGTGTTCATTAAATGAATGCCACAGTTCGGTCCTATCACATCAAAGGAGAGGAACTGAACTGTCAACCATCATAGAGGGAACTGATATCAGACCAATGAGGCTTTCTGGAGTTGTGCTAATCCCATGCTAATACCACGGATAGGAGCCCTTGCCAAGACAAGGCATAAAAGACCAACTGTAAGTCAGTCAGTCAAGTGGGTGGCTGCCTCCATTGGATGCCAGTTGCCACAGTAACGGCTCCCAGTGCCGTGGTTACGGCTGGCTCTGGAGGCTGGGGTCGGCTCCTGCTGAGGCCTGCTGACTCGGAGGCAGCATGAGTGACACATCACAGCCTTGGAGGGGGGTCTGGGACACACACACACACATATACACACATATACAGTACAAGTGCACAAACACTTTTCTAACAGCCTTTTAGAATAATGAGACAGAAGGGGCAGCCCTGTCATCTCCTTTGTGGCGGTAGGGTGAGGTGCTTCTCATCATCCCCATGTCACCCCCCCCTTCCTCTTCTCATCTGTTTCTCTCCATTACGCAGGCTGATGAGATTCATAAGAGGGACACGGAGAGGGAACGAGACATTAGAGAGAGAGGCAGAGAGAGAGAGGCAGAGAGAGAGAGGCAGAGAGAGAGGCAGAGAGAGAGGCAGAGAGAGAGAGGCAGAGAGAGAGACAGAGAGAGGCAGAGAGAGAGAGACAGAGAGAGAGACAGAGAGAGAGACAGAGAGAGAGACAGAGAGAGAGACAGAGAGAGAGAGAGACAGAGAGCAGGATGGAGACAGACACAGACTGTCAGAATCCCATCCTCGTCTGATCTGAGTCTGCATTGACAGCTGTGCAGAGTGATTGACAGCCCTGGGCTGTGATTGACAGGTGTCCATCCAACAGGTCACACTTGTTGTGTTCCTTGGAAAGAGTGGATGATGGGCAACGGTAGAGAGATAATGAGAGAGAGTAGGAATGTGTGTGCGTTCTCTTGGCTACAGTGAGCGGCGATTTGGTCCAGTCTCAGTTGGGAGCCAGCTTGCTGGCTGAGCAGCAGGATGTTTTATTCACTACTGACAAATAAGTCACCCTGAGATCCATCAGTGTTTGGACCTTTTCAGTCAGACTATGATGTCAGTGTTCCACTCTTCCACCTGTTGGTGCAGAGTGGTGGCCTCTAGAGGCCTCACAGCCCTTCATGGAAGTTACCGGCTTAGCTCTGGATAAAACATGACCACATTTGAGCTTGCTTCATCTACCTCCTCTCACTGGAGAGAGAAAGAGAGAAAGGGAGAGGGAGGGAGGGAGAGAAAGAGAGAGGGAGAGAGAAAGAGAGAGGGAGAGGGAAAGAGGGGGATAAAGCGACGTATGAGTCATAACTATTTGCATCCTTGGAGGAATTCCTGAAACTTGCCCCCCCCCCTCCCCACCATGTACACACACACACACAAACAGGGAACCTTGGAGGACCACCCAAAGGCTAGTCACGATGATGTAAGCAGTAATCCTCCTGAAATATGTATTCTGGTTGTGAGAATGACCCAGCTGGAGATGCTGCTGCCCCAAGACTCCATAGAGGAAGATGGATAGAGCAACAAACACAGATACAGAGAGAGAGAGAGAGAGAGAGAGAGAGGGGGGGGAGGGAGGAGAGAGAGAGAGATAGAGAGATAGAGGGAGGGAGGGAGAGAGAGAGTGTAAGTAAAAGATGGAGAGAAAGAGAAAAAAGAGCAAGCAGAGCACGTGAACGAGAGAGAACAGTGGAAGCTACTGTAGGAGGTGTACGGAGAGAGGGAGAGAGGGAGAGAGGGAGAGATGGAGAGATGGAGAGATGGAGAGGGAGAGGGAGAGGGAGAGATGGAGATGGAGAGGGAGAGATGGAGATGGAGAGAGGGAGAGGGAGAGATGGAGGGACGTCTGCAGGATCCAGACTCAGCTTAGCACACGCTGCCAGGGGTTCAGCTGAACGCCCTTCCAAAGCCCCTCGCAATCCTGGGGCTTTGTGGGGATCAGGCGAACATCCTGGTGCTGTGTAGTAGTACATGTCCGGTCTGACCCGGGTCAGTGGGACGGGACAGGGCTGTCTGCTGACAAAGGGGAGTTCCCTCCCTACACACTGATGGCCCTGCTGACCCGCGGGGGTTCCACTCCTGTCTCTGACTCGTAAATCCTCATCTCATCCCTCACCCCAAATCATAACCCGTACTCCCAAGCACCACTCTATTTAACTCCTCTCCTCTCCTCCTCCTAGTGATAGCCCAGTGTAACAGGCCTCAGTATATCTACTCCAGAGTCCCACTCTGGAGTAGAACACAGCAGCTAGATGAGGATAATGTAGGCCTTGGCAGAATCTGTAAGCTGGGGAGAGACTGGGAGAGGGAAAACAGTTTCTGCTTTGCAAACAGGATGAGGCGCTTGCACTGCAGAACAATGGACCCATTGTCTTGTTGTGTTTGGAAATTAGTTGGAGGAGGGGAGATTGTGTTTACAGCTCAAATATTGTTTAAGTTTCCTACGGTATCCTGTGTTTCGAAGAAAGAAACGTACATTAGAGAGTTCATGAGAAAATAAATGTTCTCCAAGATATATATTAAAGAGCAAGGCTTTCATTCTTCACTTTCAAACTGACTACTGGTAACCCAGGGAACGAACCGCTCTTGGTTCCCACAGAAACATGCTGGAGGTTTAAATCCACTCTCCGACTGACTCGTTTTCTCTTGTTCTGCCAACAGGAACCTGTTGGACAGAGACACCTTCTCCAAATCCGACCCAAGTAAGATCCATGTGTGTCCCTGTGTGTGGTCTGGGTGTGAACCTGTTCTCTCTGCTTCTGTATCAGTGTGAGGTCCACACACACACCCCCCACCCCACCCCACACACCCAAACCCCCCCACCCCACCCCGGCCTCTCTGGGTCATCCCTGCTCCAGCACGCCTGGTCGCGCAGGAAGTCAGCCTCCAGAATCTCAACACTCATCTCTCCTGGGCCTGACAGAGGAATGAGGCAAGCGAGTGTGGGTGCAAGAGAAGAAGAGAGAGAGAGAAGAGAGAGAGAGAAGAGAGAGAGAGAGAGAGAAGAGAGAGAGAAGAGAGAGAGAGAGAAGAGAGAGAGAGAAGAGAGAAGGGAGAAGGGAGAAGGGAGAAGGGAGGGCAGATTGAAAGAAAAAAAAGAAAGAAAGAGACTGAGAAAAGAAGGAAGAGTCACTGCCTCTTCCTGTGTGGGATTGTCTCCTGTCATTGGACGAAGTGGGCTTGGGGCCTTTATGACTAATGACGGGAAGATAATACATGTTTAGATGTCCAACGACATAGTGGGTGGTGTTGTCTTGCGTAGTTACGACAAGACAACGCCACAGACGCCGGCCGAGCGTCACTAAGAACTGCAGCTGATCACACCAGCTAGTCATGTGACACTAGATTCACCTTAGTTACCGTAGCTAACTTGCGGTTAAAATGGCACGCGGTGGTATGCAATCCTTCATAGCTTAGATCTTGTTCGGAGGGTGTGGTTGATGGAATGTGTACCTGGACTGAACAGCTGTCGTGTCTCCTGGATGTTAGTGTGGTGGACTTGTGGAGATGTGGACATGAGCCAGTCTACCTACATTTTACATTTACATTTTAGTCATTTAGCAGACGCTCTTATCCAGAGCTACTTACAGTAAGTACAGGGACATTCTCCCCGAGGCAAGTAGGGTTAAGTGCCCTTGCCCAAGGACACAATGTCATTTTTGCACAGCTGGGAAGCGAACCGGCAACCTTCTGATTAAAGCCCGCTTTCCTAACCGCTCAGCCATCTAACCCCCACTACCTGGAGCAGAGCAGATCATGGGCATGGCCTCCTCTCAGCCTGGGTGATAATACCTTGTTCAGATGGGCGCTAATCAGGAACATATTCATGGGATTCCTTCTCATTATCCCGGACAACTGTCATGGCTGTGCTGTTCAGTATGCTGGCTTCTGTCTCTCTGCCTCTCTCTGTCTCTGTCACTCCTTGTTTGTCTTATTCTGACTCTTATCTCTTGCCTCTCTCTCTTTCTCTCCCTCTCTCTTTCTCTGCATGTTCATTCTTCTATGAATGCTTTTACATTTTTCTGTTTTCTTTTCTTCCAGGTCTTTTTGTCTACGCGTTTCTGCTTTTCTCCACTTTCTTGCAATTAATGTCTTCCAGTAGCCTTGCATGAACTTGTGTAAGTTTTTTTATTTTCTCTTCTCTTTTTCGTTTACCTTACCTAACCTGTGTCTGTGTCTCCTATTGTTTGAGGCTCCCAGTGTCTTTAATCATTTCGATTTCTTGTCCCTGAGTCATTCCTTAGTCACGGACGGTCATGGTCATTACTATGGGCTGTCATGATGGTGATATTGATGGGAATAAGGACGACGAGGACGACTAAAGTGACCTTGATGGAGTGGCTGCTCTGGGTGTCTGTGGGAGGCAGCCCTGGTGCCGAGCAGCTGTGGTGATATTCTGCTGAGCTCTGGGGTCCAAGTCACCCAGGATTATGCTGCTTCACTGGGCACTGGGCAGGAAGGCAGGGGGTGGAGGGGAACAACGTGAAGGCAAGAGATGCAGAGGGGAAATGGAGAGAGGGAAAGGAAGAGGGAGGAAGGAGGAAGGAGGAAGGAGGAAGGAAAAAGAAGAGAGAGAGGCATGCATGGAGCCAGCTGGCTTTGGGCTGGGCTGTAGTAGGCTAGAATAGGCTGGACTAAGCTAGACTGGGCTAGGCTAGACTGTCTCTAGCAAAACATCACATTCCACTCTCACACATCTCAACTCTGTTCAGACCAATTACAGGAATGTGCTCTCAACAAACACCCTGCATTCATATCAGGATATGGAGATGAGAAAGTTAGATAATCAATGTGTGTGTGTGTGTGTGTGTGTGTGTGTGTGTGTGTGTGTATGTATGTATGTATGTGTATGTGTGTGGGGGAGAGAGAGGGAGCAGTCAGTGAGTATAGAAGGACAAAGGCTGCACTCGTACAGCTCTCATCCCTCTCACTGTGAGAGGGATTTCTGCACAGGCTAATTGCCTCAGCTCTCTCCAGCACTGTGCTGAGTGGGTGATCAAACATGGCCCTGTGCGTGCGTGCGTGTGTGTGTGTGTGTAGCATGTGTGAGCATGTGTGAGCATGTGTGTGTGTGCGTGTGTGTGTGTGTGTGTGTGTGTGTGTGTGTGAGCATGTGTATGTGAGTGTGTGTGTCGCAACCTGGAAACAACATCAAAGCCTTTTTTGAAATGAGTATAGCATCGGTGAGCTCGGTAATATGCCTTTTTAGAAAATTATCTTGTTTCGGGGAATCAAATTAATTCACAACCATTTCATGCTTTGTGAGGGGACCTGGCTAAGTTATGGATATGTTTTGATGTTGTTGTTATTGTTGTCCAAGTTGTTTGATGTTGCCATTGACTGATCATTAACAAACTAATGAGCCTCGGCGTGTCTGCCAAGGTAGCAAAGGTTTACCAGTCCTGCAGCTATGGCGGTATGTCCTGGGCTAACAACAGCTGGAGGTAGGGACTGATATCTGTGGTTTGACCTGACGTGTCTCCCTGCTCCCCCCCCCCCCCTCCCCCCCCACCCCGCCCCCCCTCCACCCACAGTCTGCGTTCTCTACACTCAAGGCATCGGCAACAAAGAGTGGAGGGAGGTGAGTGTGGCTCTGCATACTTGGGGGGGGGGGGGGGGGGGGGGTACTATACAGTATATACAATATATATTAACTGTATATACATTATTGTACATATTACCATAAAACACGCTCACACTAGCTCTGCCTCACTGTGTGTCTGATCGTCGAGGGGGGGGGGGGGGGGCTCTCCACCTCATCCTCAGTCCCTCCATCAGTCAGTCCCTCTCAGCATGGCTCAAGTCAAGCCCAGGGTTCCTCCAGCTATAATGAGCACCCCTCCAAGGTGCAGCACTGCTGGATCACTCTGCTAGATGGAGGGAAATGTCTGACTGGTTGGAGACTGATTCAATTTCTCTCTCTCTCGTTCTCTCGTCTTCTCTCTCTCTCTCTTTAGTTCGGAAGAACAGAAGTGATTGACAACACGCTGAACCCAGACTTTGTACGCAAGTTCATCTTGGATTATTTCTTCGAGGAAAGACAGAACCTGCGATTTGATCTGTAAGTAAAAAATAGACACACGTTCAGAACAGCAGTGCGTGTCTGAATGTGTTTGTATACGGTGTGTGTCTATACAGATGAGATCCTGGTACAGCCTGTGTGTGTGTGTGTGTGTGTGTGGGTGTGTGTGTGTTTGTGTATCAGTATCTCAGCTCAGCATCTTGTCACAGTGGATGCTTAAATATTTGGGTGACATGGAAGAGGTCACAAGGTTGCAAAGGCAGAGAGGGAAACTGAAGCTCTGTTTGTGTGTGAGTGAGAGAGAGAGAGAGAGAGAGGTAAAAAAATTAGGGGGAGAGGGTAAGAGAAAGAGACAGACAGAAACCTGAAAGAGAGGGGGGAGAGAAAGAAAAGAAGGGGGAGAAAGAGAGAGCGAGCGAGCAGGAGGGATGCATTTGCGCGCGAGTGTGCCCGCACCCGTGTGTCGGCGCAAGTTGTCATGACAACCAGGGAACCAGGACCCTGGAATGAATACAGGAAGAGGCAGATTCCTTCAGGCAGGGAGACAGCCCAGCCAAACTCCGCTCCGCGCTCCACCTTGCGGCCCCTGGTTGGTCATCCGGCCGTCCGGCCTCCTCCGGCTCGGGGTCTGCATGATAGATGAGGCCAGCGCTGGGAGGACCAGGGCCTAACATGCCACCTGCTGACCTGGCAGCTGTCTTATTTACTGAGGGGGGAAGTGAATGAAATGATCACCAGGTGATAAATCAGAATGCCCTGCTTTCCCAACGCCTGCCTCTCCCTCAACACGTGAGCTGCTGCGTCAAGATACAGCACGGCTGTCTGTCACTGTGACTGTGGCTCCTCTCTCTCTCTCTCTCTCTCTCTCTCTCTCTCCTGGTATCTCTCTCTCTCCTGGTATCTCTCTCTCTCTCTCTCCTGGTATCTCTCTCTCTCCTGATATATCTCTCTCTCTCATTTTCTGTCACTCTCGTTCTCTCATTCTCCCTCTTAATGGAGGCAGGAATAGAGGAATGTGTATCCCTTCTCTGAGAGCAGACAGAGAGAGTGTGTGTGTGTGTGTGTGTGTGTGTGTGAGTGAGTGAGTGAGAGTGACAGACAGGCTGTGTCTTCATGGTGTGTGTCTGCTGAGTGTTGGATGAGATTTCCATGGCTGGCCAAATGTGCAACATTAGATGTAATGTGATTATCACAGTCGTAGGGAGAGATGGCATTTACAACAGTCATCACTCTTTTCTTTTGTGTGTGAATGACGTGGCATACACAAACACACACACATTTTCTCTCGCTCGCACACATACCAACACACAGGCACGCACACACATGTCCATGTTGTTTTTCATGCAGTTTGAGTGACAGGGAGGCAGAAATACACGACAGGCTATAAATAGCACAGGGAGCCCTAATGCAGCCCACTGAGGCAGAGGGAGTGTAAATGGGCTGCTTCTTCTGTGTGTGTGTGTGTGTGTGTGTGTGTGTGTGTGTGTGTGTGTGTGTGCTGTCTGTGTGGGTGGGTGTGTCTGATTCACTCTGATTGTGTGTACTCTACAGTGAGCGGCATGCTGCCTTGTGTGTTGTGTTGAAGCATGTTGTTTTCGTGTGTGTGTGTGTGCGTGCGTGCGTGTTGGTTCCCCGTAGGCTCTGGATCATGTGTGTGGGCGAACATCAGGCCATACTATAATCTTCTCTCTCGCTCGCTCTCTCTCTCTCTCTCGCTCTTGCTGTCTTTCTCTCTCTGTCTCTGTCACTGTCTCTCACTCACTTACACTCTCTCTCTCTCTTTACCCTCACTTGATTTTCCCCCCTCCCCCATGTTCTTACTCGTATCTATTAATACTCTCCCCCTTTCTCTCTTCACCTCTCTCTTTCTCCCTTTATATTGCTGCATGTCTTTCTGCCTTTTGTCAGGCCATACCATAATCTTCCCTTTCTCTCTCAAAGGGGAGAGATGTACAGAAGGAGGAGAGGAGGAAAAGGGGATGGAGGATAATGTAGAGGAGAGTAGATGGAGAACAGAGAGGAGAGCAGAGGGTGGGGAGGAGAGGGTCGAGGGGAGAAGCAGAGAGAGGGGAGAAGAAGGGGGAGGAGAGGGAGGGGAAGAAAGGAGAGGGGTGAAGAGAGGAGTGATGAGGCAGGAGAGGGGTGAAGAGAGGAGTGTGGAGGCAGGAGAGGGGGGAGGAGGCAAGAGAGGGGGGAGGAGGCAGGAGAGGGGGGAGGAGGCAGGAGAGGAGGGGGGAGGGGGGAGGAGAGCAGGGGGGAGGCAGGAGAGGGGGGAGGAGAGGAGGGGGGAGGCAGGAGAGGGGGGAGGAGGAAGCAGGGGAGAGGAGAGGACTCATGTGGAAGTGCTCTCCTAGGGTCCTTAAGTGTCTGAGAGGAGCAGAGGCTGAGTGGTAGACTACAGGCTTGGGTTACTGTAACATTAGTCTTCAGGCTGTACACACACAACACACACACTCTCACACAACACACACACACACTGACACACACAGACAGAGACACACACAGTCACGCACACACTCCCACACACACTGACACAAACACACACTCCCACACACACTGACACAAACACACACTCAAACACACACTGACACAAACACCCACTCCCACTCCTACCCTTCTGGATCTGGTTGTGTGCCTGTGGCTCTTTTCTTATGTGTGTGTCTGCCGAGACAGTTGTTTGGGTTTGTGTCTAAATGTGTGTTTTCGTCCTTCCTTCGCTACGGGGAGCCTGTTTTCCTGAATGTAAGCAAGTGTTTCAGTGGAATAGAACAAGCTCCCAGGGTGTGTGTTATGTAACTAATATCCCGCAGGTTATTGCTCCAACACTCTTTCATAGTGACACATCTATTCTGCTGCCTGCCTCTCTGACCCTGGCAGCAAAACCAACCTGAAGACTCTCCTCACCAACACCAGCCCCTGTTCACATGGCTGCATTTCTGCCCTCTTAGATGGGAAGGGTAGGAGAGCAAGGGGGCGTAAGTGTTGTGTGTCTGTGTGGGTGTGTGTATCTGGAGGTGTGATCTGTGGGTGTGGGTGGGGGTGTGTCTGTGTGTGAGTGAGTGGAGGCGGGTGCCATCAGCATCAGAGCTCCAGACAGCTGCTGTGGGCTAAGCCTGCTCCCTCAGACAGCAGTCCAGCAGCCTAACCCCTCATCCAGGCCTGGCCAGCTCTCTGTCTCCCCTGGAGGTCTTCCTGTGGTCATCCGGCTCTCTCTGATACACACCTCAACAGTCACACAGGCTTGCCCTCCATTGGGCTCAGAACCACTGGTGTTTATTAGCACCCACAACCCAGTCTGAAAAACTCATTAGAGAAATAAAATAAACAGGACTTCTTTCTAAGGATGGGTGGGTTTACAGTGCTTCTGATTACTGATAGCCAGGCATCTCTGGCTGAGAGAGTACCATGCTATGACTGGCTCAGCTGGAAAGATAAAGTGTAGCTCAGAGAAAAATGGCTCCAGCAAATGGTTACATGACACACAGTCATAAAAACGCAGCCAGCATAACGGATACGGAAACATGCTCTCTCTCTCGCTCTTTCTCTCGCACTTTCTCTCGCTCTCTCTCTCGCTCTTTCTCTCGCACTTTCTCTCGCTCTCTCTTTCTCTCTCGCTCTCTCTCGCTCTCTCTCTCGCTCTCGCTGGCTCTCTCTGACATACACACACACACACACGAGCGTCACCGATCGCTTTGAGGATAATTTCGGATCAGGTTTTAGCAGAAGGCACACACCTGTTTGAAATTGAAATCTCTAAAGCGTCAATGAGAATATTGATTGAAAACCTCCCCTTGTTCAGTCATGTGAATTCACCTGGGTAGTTAAGCCTGAGAGCCTGTCACCTCTTGTTCTTCTACAATGATCCCAGTCTCTATCTATTCTAGAACCTGTCATTCTCTGTAGAGTTCTAACACTATGACCTGTGTGTCTCTCTCTTCCACAGGTATGATGTTGACTCCAAGAGTGCCAACCTGTCAAAACATGTAAGTGGCTAATTGAGTGTGTGCATGTATGTGAATATAGTATGTGGGTGTGTGTCTATATGTGTGTGAATGTACAGTATGTGTGTGTGTGTATCAGTGTGATTAGCACCGGACCTTTCCCAGGGTGTATTGCTCCTGTACTGAGCGTGCTCAGTGTGTAATGGCAGGACCAGCCCCCCCTGGGGGCGTCCGGCCAGCTCTGCTCTGAAAACACACACTCCTGTGGCCCTGCCTTTCTACTGTTAGCACTCCCAATAAAACCACATTAATGACAGTAATTAAAGACAACAATGCGATCTGTCTTTCTTTGTTGACACACAATATAGTCTCCTTCCCCCTGGTGGATTCATGATTCAACTCTCTTTTTCTCTCTTTCTGTCTCTCTCTCTCTCTGTCTCTCTCTCTCTGGAGACAGGAATAGAGAAATGTGCATGTGTCCTCTTCTCCGTTCTCTCATTCCTCTTGCTCTACCACTATTTGATAAGTCTGTGTCTGTGTGTGTGTTAGGGACTGTAGGGAATTGCTCATTCATGTGGGGGGTGTCTTGCTGCTGCAGTTGGAGTGGGCCTCCACACATTCTCAGGGGGTCGGCCACGCCCCTTCCCCCCTCCTCAGGGGGTCGGCCACGCCCCTTCCCCCCTCCTCAGGGGGTCGGCCACGCCCCTTCCCCCCTCCTCAGGGGGTCGGCCACGGCCCCTCCCCCCTCCTCAGGGGGTCAGCCACGCACCCTCCCCCCTCCTCAGGGGGTCAGCCACGCACCCTCCCCCCTCCTCAGGGGGTCGGCCACGCACCCTCCCCCCTCCTCGGGGTCGGCCGCACCCCTTCCCCCCTCCTCAGGGGGTCGGCCACACCCCTTCCCCCCTCCTCAGGGGGTCGGCCACGCCCCTTCCCTCCACCACACCTTCCAGCGACCCTGTGTGTGTTTGTGTGCTTGAGTGTCTATCCTACCAGAATCCAATCATCACCCCATTTTTATCAGCGGTTAAGAGTTGAACCTAGCTGACCTGTCTTCTATATGTTTTAGTGTTACCTTGACTTTCTAGTTAAATCTTGTTCGACAACATTGCAAGTAATAATTGCACCACCCGCAAGGTGAGCTTTGTTTAGTAAACCGTGCTGTAGCTAAGGCCTGTGGCCGTCAAAGAGAGGTCAACACACAGTCCCATGGGATGATATCATTGGACGAGAACATGACGCAAAGTGATTGAAAGGTTACCCTTTACTCATAGGGGTTCAAGTTTATTTGCCATTTGTAGCAAGGACAGGCATCACTTTATTGCTTTATAAATGTAAATGTACCTTTTTTCAGAATTTGTTTTTAACCTTTTGAAACCTTTTCGAAAATATGTGTTGCAACCTTTCAACACTTTTTGTTTATTTTTTTTTCCAACCATTAGAAATGTTTTTTTCAAAACATTTTCCAAAAAATATTTATTAGAAAATATTTTTTCAACCCTTCAAAACTTTTTTTCACACAGTGAAAGGAAAGGAGTAACCTAGCCTAACCCAGCCTGTCAAAATGCAAAAACACAAGAATGTGTTTTTTGGTACATTTTGGGACAGGTCAAGTACATTTTGCACTTACTGGGACAGTGAGGATATTCAGTCATTTAGCAGACGCTCTTATCCAGAGCGACTTACAGTAAGTACAGGGACATTCCCCCCGAGGCAAGTAGGGTGAAGTGCCTTGCCCAAGGACACAACATCATTTTGCACAGCCGGGAATCGAACCGGTAACCTTCAGATTATTGGCCCGACTCCCTAACCGCTCAGCCACCTGACTCGGGACAGTGAGGAAAAAAGTGAGTTGCGAGTCCTGGTTGGAAGTCGGTGCTCCATCTATTATAGGTGGTGTGTTTTATTGGGATTTGTTTTAGCATATGAACACTAATTGACTCTCCAGGCATGATGCTAAACAGTAGCAATCTTAATCTGCTAGTTTATCATCTACAGACAGAGAGCAGCGAGACAGCTTTCCTATCGCAACAACAAGGGGGAGGGCTCAACCAGACGGTAGCCAATCACCTGTGTCGTCACTACCCCGCAATCATGGAAAATTACGGCAATTTTTCCTCTCCCCTGAAGGAGAGAACGTGGAACGCTGAGATTAGAGAGAGGACAGCAGGGGCTCCTCACCGTGTGATTCATAGACATGCTGCCACGCTGGTCCTTAGTTAAGATCTCCACATGCTGCTCTTAGGTGGAGGTGAAGGATTATGGAAGAGACTATCACAACATCATGAAGCCCATTAGATAATGTACCGTTACTGGTCTGTGGTAAAGTAATGGTGAAATGAGAACTGGTAGAACAGCTTCTCTGTCTGTGACCCACCATTACTGTGGACTGTCTGGTGAGGCATCTGTCTGTGTGGATTCGGTGATAACATTTACATTTACACTAGCCCAATTCCCTAACCGCTCAGCCACCTGACATAACAATGTAGTCACAGTGTTCCTCCCTGAGGCAGGCAGGCAGCCTGAAAAAACCTGTCAGTCCTTCGCTACAGTCAGTTTGTCTCTCAGGCCCCTCAATTCTGGACCTGGTTTCCATAATGTCACAGACAATCTCGCCGGATAAAACAACAGGTTCTTTAAATCAATCATCTCCGACTGGGAATGGCGCACTAGGCGTTCTCATTCTCTGCTTATCTGTAGTCCAGACCCTGGAGGAAACCCACCGCTGGGTAACAGCCATTACTGGAGCTACTGACTCTGGAGGGGGGCGGGACGGGCCCGTCGTTCAGGGGGAGACGGGCGAGAATGAGAGAGGGAGAGAGATGCTGTGGGAACATAAAGGCAGAGGGAGGAAGAGATAAACGGAGAGCGATGGAGGGACGGAGATAGAGAGAGAGGAACAGAGAGACGAGGAGAGCAGGGGGAATACTAGAGGGATAGTACCTCGATTCTGTTTGTCATCCCCCAAGACAGGATCTGAGAATCCATTATGTTAGTGCTGATGTTTTTACCGTCAAGTCTGTGGTGGTAATCACGCTGATTCTCACCCTTTATTCCCACCTCTCCACACAGCACACACACAACACACACAGCACACACACAACACACACAGCACACACACAACACACATACTTCCCTCTGTGTCATGTTTCATAAACTGTATTTTATTTTATTTTTACCCACGCTACAATACACCGTGTGGGTGTACTGTGTTTGAACGTGAGTGTGGGAATGTTTGTTGCTGTGATAATCTGTAAACATCCCATATGAAGTGATCCGCATATAACGCGTCCCTCCTCCCTGCAGGACTTCCTGGGCCAGGCCTACTGCACCCTGGGGGAAGTGGTGGGCTCCCTGGGCAGCCGGATGGAGCGGGCCCTCGGGTGAGTTGACTGTGGACCTGCTGTAGACGAGCACACTGCCTGGGAAGGATGGGCTGCTGGGGGGGGGGTTCATCCTGAACACGCGTGTCACAGGAATCTCACACTCGCTAATGAGCAGCCACGCATGCACACGTGCAGGAACACACACATAACCCCCCCTGCCTATCCTCCAAACACACAACCGCCCCACACACACAAACACACAACACCTCCCACACACACCCAGCTACATACATATCTTCCCATGGTGTTGTGCGGACCAGTACCTTCTCCATGAGAGTGGTTTCCTGGCATGCCTGCACACTGATTATCTCTTCCCATGCTACCAGATCAGGAGCGCCTTGATGAGTTAGCCTAGACGGAAAATAAACATCTAAGGCAAATCTGGCAACCCCTCATCTGAAAGCAATAAGCAAATACCAAACCTGGCAACCCCTGATGTGTATTCTCAGACATCGCCTGGGCCTCCTCAGTCAGAGCGAGTGCTCCTCTTGGCTTCATTTCAAACGTGCTCCCTGGTCACCTGGTGTCGGAGCCGTCGCTATGGTGATGGCGGGGTGCAGCCCCCCCCCCCCCCCCCCTCAGAGAGTGCTGTGGTATTGAACCATTTGGGTTCCACTCCAAAGTGCAAAACCTTGTCAGCTCCCTTAGAGCCCTTCAGTCCCTCTGCTCCTCACCTCCTGCTCTCTCTCTCTCCCCCTCACACACACACACACACACACATACTCCCCATCACAGACACACACATACTCACTATCACACACACAAACATACTCCCTATCACAGACACACACATACTCACTATCACACACACAAACATACTCCCCATCACAGACACACACACAGTTGAGCTGGTCTTATTTCTCTCTCTATTGTGCTCTACCAGGATTGATGAACAGATATTCATGACGGTGGCATCTGCATCATATACCCAGAATAGCTGCAGAGGATGAACATGAGGCTGACAGAAATCTGACACAGTCATTACATGTGTGTGTAGCCATTAACGTCCAGGTTCTGAGGTACATGCAGCTGCTGTGCCAGGCTGAGCTGTCTCCTTCCTGTGGTGTGTGTTTCTCAATGAGAAGCTAATGTAGTCCGGAAACACCAATCTGTCTATCTATCACCTGTGATTAGGATGATGAGATGAGCTGTCTGCAGTCTGCAGCTATTTAGGTACTCTGTTTGATTGTTCACATGGCTGTCAAGCTGAGGGGAGCGGAGGTGGGTGTGCTGGCTGGGGCTGGGGCTGGAGCTAGAGCTGGGTTAGGGGCTGGGGGCTGGGGCTGGGGCTTGGGTAGGGGGCTGGGGCTAGAGCTAGGGTTGGGGGTTGGGGGCTGGGGCTGGGGCTTGGGTAGGGGGCTGGGGCTAGAGCTAGGGTTGGGGGCTGGGGCTTGGGTAGGGGGCTGGGGCTAGAGCTAGGGTTGGGGGCTGGGACTAGAGCTGGACTGGGGCTGGGGGCTGGGGGCTGAGGCTGGGGGCTGTGGCTGAGGCTGGGGGCTGAGGCTGGGGGCTGAGGCTGGGGGCTGTGGCTGGGGGGTGTGGTTGGAGGGTGATGCAGATGGGGGTGGGGGGGTCTGGAAGGAAGCTGCTCCTCTCGTCAGACACACACCTGCACCCCAGCATTACAGGGGGGACCTTTAACAACCTTAATAAGTGCTAATTACAGCTAATTACACTGTTCAATCAGCCCTCCAACTGACGTGAGGGAGTGTGTGTGTGTCTGCGCGCGTGTGCAGGAAGGACTCAGCGACGGTCTATTTAGAGAGCTGTCAGTGGTCAGTCAGAGGCATGTTGATGTGTACAGTAAAGTGTACCTTTCTGACTGCATATCCAGTCATGTCAACATCTTTGCAGGTGTGTGTGTGTTTGAGCTGCATGCGTTTGATTATGTGCTGTGTGTGTGTTTGTCTGCGTGCTCTTTGTATGTTTGTGTGAGTTTCTTTTTGCTGTGTGTGTGTGTGTGTGCGTGCACTATGTACTGTGTGTGTGTGTGTGTGAGTATGACTATTTCTCTGTGCTTTGGCAAGGTAACACCATCTTACACTAGTCTCTAACTAGCAGCCAATCATCTTGGAGGCACATACTGAGAGACAATCCACAGTGAAGTCATGAGGGTTCCATTGCCAGTGGTTTTTCATGGTGACATCACAGTAGACCTCCTTCTGATTGGTCAGAGTAAAGAAGGGGGTGGGATAAAGAGGTCAGCGCAGCTAGCATAGACCGAGGTCAGGAGAGAGGAGGTTTGTGTAGGAACAGGAATAGACTTGTGCAGTGATTCATCTAATGCTACATGCGCTCTGTACGACAACTGTCTGAGTGCTATACGGTGTATGTCTGTTTTGAAGGTTGGTATTTTATAATTGTGGATACCTGAGCTGTTCTCTCTCCTTCCCTCCTTCATCACTTAGATACGCCCCCACTTAACGTTTTGTTACGCATAAAAAAAATAGCACTTGAGTTAAGTAAATTCTGTCAGAGCGTTTTGCATTTGATTTCCATATATTACCTCTAACATTTCCTCTCTCCAACAACTCCGGTAATGAATTTCAAATGTGTCCAAAAAAATGTATGGGCTCTTGAATATTCAATAAGCCCATTTATGACAGAGGCCGTTAACCCTAACGCTTCTCGTTCCTATTGAAAGGCTATCATCATCTGGGCCTCAGCTGACACCATGGCACATAGC
>CM042874.1:3725411-3795411 GCA_023658055.1 Thaleichthys pacificus | reverse complement strand
GGGAGAGAGATAAAGGGGGAGGGAGGGAGCAGGGGGGGAGGTTAGTATTGGCGCTGTGGTTCATAAAATGGAAGTGGCAGAAAATGTGCTGATCCAGTTAGGCAGCAATCAACTTCAGCTGGAATAGCAGTGTTTACACCGAGTGGGCTGTGTGGCTCAAGGTTAAAGTAGCACTGCCTTCAGCTCAATGGAGCTGGAATACCTGTCTATTACTGTGGCCACTCTCCCTAGACCTGGCCTCTGGGATACGCACACAGGTTTGTATAGGCTACACACATGGACACACATGGACACACACACACACGTACTGTACAGACACACACTATGTGTGCACATAAGGAAACAGTGCGCACATCCTCGTATAGTACATGACTTTTCTTTAATGTCTCTACATTAGTGTTCTACACTGTTATCCGGTGGTGAAACAGCCTGTTTGTGTAATCCTCTTATGGAAGACAGGTCCCTTAGCTGAATGTGTGAGGAACTAAGTGTAGGAAATGAGCCTCCTTTCAATTGACTGGGCTTCAATGATCCTGGCGTGGGCAAGATTAGAATAGAACACATATACACAAGCATGCATGCATAGAGAGACACACACCCACAAGAGACACACACACAGCCCATCTGTCTCTGTCTGTCTCCACGTCTGGGCTATTTCCATCCCCAATTAGAGTAATTCTCTCCTTCATAAACCACCTCTGGTTTTTAAGGCTCAATCAGGCCTCAATCTGCTCAACTGGCAATGAAGCATTCTCCTAACATAACCAACGGAGAATGGACGTCTGCCACAGGAGATGGGCTCATTGTCATGGTGGGTTTGGAGGGAATGGACGTGGAACTGATTACCTTACCTTCTCAAGACCCCCCTGGCTTGAGAAGGTATGAAAGGAGTCTGAAACTGGGAGTTCTTTTCACTGTGGTTCACCGTGGCTTAAAAATAGACATAGAAAATAGAAATAGAAAACTGCTCATCAGATAGAACGCAGACACACAATGGAAGTGTAAGGATCCATTTCCCCCGATAGCTGTGTCATCCAGAGGCCTTGTCCCTCACCGCTGAGTAGCTGCATCCGGATGGAGCTCCCTTCACACAAACAGGGGTCCTCGACCTCAATTTCAGGCTTCCTAAATAAACGCCCGAGTCAATTTCTGCTGCTCGGAATTCTTCTTCTTCTACAGGTATACTCATCAGTAGCGTGGCCTTGGTTCTGAGGAGCGGCCGTTGCGAGCTACAGATCGTTTATGTGTCTCTAGATTTTTGCCAAGCTCCAGTGGTTCCCTTCAAACCCCTTCATATTTGAAGTATTAAGACGACGGGATGGAGACTTGGACAAATTGTGTCGTTTATGGTTTTTGGGGGCTTAGAAAATGTGGTGTGTCTAACCAGATGTATCACACACAAACACACACACAGGACTCTGTGCTCCACAAGTATTACTAGAACTCTCTAGTTCTGGACTTTTCCATGAGGTGATGGGTGTGGTCCTGTAGGGTTCACAGAAGACATGACACACAGTTCTGAGTCTAAAGCAATCATTCATGACCAGTACAGGGTGTGAAAGATGTGGTTTACCTCAGAGTTAATCCGTCTGGGACTTTTCCAAATGAGTGACCCGTACCCTGGCGTGGGTCCTGGGAGAGCAGGAGCTGATGAACGTGTCTCTGTGCATTGTTATGCAGGGGCATACCCAATAAGAAGTGTGGGACCATCATCGTCAAGGCTGAAGAGCTAGGCAACTGCAGGGTGAGTGTGGATCATAATATTTCAGTTTATTTACTGGAACTGTGCACATGACCCAAGACTCCCCCCCTCCCCCCCCCCCCCACATCCCCCACAATCCAGGATACACACATGCACACATACTCTGAATCGCTTATTCTGCATCTAATCCACTAGGAATCAGTGATGATGCAGTTCTGTGGCAACAAATTGGACAAGAAGGATTTCTTTGGCAAATCCGACCCTTTCCTTGTCTTCTACCGGAGCAACGAGGATGGAACGTGAGTCCACGCCTCTATCAAATTCTGTCTTCCTCTCCTCCACTCACATCCCTCCATCACTCCCCTGTGGGTATGGAGGAAATGAGTTTGTATTGAATTCCTTTAGGTAAACATCTAGCTTTTGTATGTGCCTGTGCGTGTGTGTCAGTCCGCGTGTGTGTGTGTGTGTGTGTCCTGCAGGGACTTTACTCCTCAGCCGTGTCTGCCAGGTCAGATAAGGAGCTCACACACACACAGATTTAATGGATGAATCACACACACATCCACACACAAGCCTAGAGTGGTGTGGGCAACTGGTGCACAGGGCAGGGAACCAGTGAACCAGGGAACCAGTAAACCCAGAGAAAGATCACAGTGCTGTGGGTTCTCTCTAGGAGGTGAGCTGACCTTACTCCTGGGAGGTTCTCCATCCTCATCCTTGGAACTAATGTGTCTGTGTGTGTGTGTGTGTGTGTCTCTGTGTGTGTGTGCATGTTTGTGTTTCCCTCAGGTTCACCATCTGCCATAAGACCGAGGTGGTGAAGAACACTCTGAACCAGTGTGGCAGGCCTTCAAGATCCCAGTACGAGCTCTCTGCAACGGAGACTATGACCGGTGAGGTTCTGCTCATGGTGTGTGTGTGTGTGTTCTCTCCCTGTGAAGTATTTCCTTCTCTCCAGTCGTCAAAGCTGCCAGCTCTGGCACCCCCAGCCTCTGATTGGTGGGCTGAGCTGCACCTGCTGCATTGATTGGAGCTGGGCTCCTCTGCTTTGTGGCGGGGTTAGTTAGAGAGCGCTGTTATCTGTGACTGGAAACACTCACAAAACACACACAGACACATGTGCACATTCACACACACACACATTGCTGGTGTGTGTGAGGGCTGGTGGGTGTGGAGATAAGGGACAGGCATCTGAGCAGAGCTTAGAGAGCCAGCCGTAGCAGATCTGGGTGTCCTACTGAAAGCTCTGCTGATGGACTGTTAGCACTGCAACTCTCTCTCTCCTTCTCTCTCTCTCTCTCTGTCCCTCCCTCTCTCCCTCCCTCTCTCCACGCATAAACACTCAGGCAAACCCACACACATGGGGAGGCACGCATACACACCTACACACGCATGAGTGCTCAAACACACACACGCATGCATGCACACACACAAGCCCTACGAGCCCTTAGGGATCACAGACAGAGCAGATGTATTGTCTGGTCTGTCGACTCATCACTCTCCTGTCAGAGCCTCAAACAGCAGCAAATCAGTCATTGTTTCTCTGAGATAAAACATTTCAGTATGTTAGTATGAGCTGTCCTCCCCTTCCTTTGATCCCTCCAGCCTTCCCTCCTTTCACAAAAGCTCTCTACACTAGCTCTTCACCTCCTTTTCTACCTCACATCACCCCCTCTCCTCCATCAGGACCACCTACCTTGCCCCCCCCCCCCTTCTTCCAGCTCTCTAGAGTAGCTCCTCACCTCCTACCCCCCACATGTTGATCTTCAATTGTAGTCTCTCATCGCTCCTCTTCTCTTCCTCTCCTCTTCCTTACCTCTTCTCTTCCTTACCTCTCCTCTTCCTTACCTCTTCTCTTCCTCTCCATCTCCTCTGCTCTCAGGTATGTAGTGTTTCCACGTCTAATGACTAGCTCTTGTTCAGTGCTTCTGTTCATTCTGCTCTCTAAACCTCTGATTTCCTGTTCCTGTTCCTGTGGAGCCTCTGTATTTCAGAGCCCGCAGCTGAAATTGAGGCAGATTGAATTGCAGCTTATGGATGAATAACAATGTCAGAGTCGCCTTACTCTCTCCCTATCTCTCCTCTCTTCTCTCTTTTCTATCTCCGCTCACTCTCCCGCTTTCCATCTGGCTTTCCTCTCTCTCCCCCCTCTCTCTCCCCTCTCTCCCCTCTCTCTCCCCTCTCTCTCCTCTCTCGTTCCTTCTCTCCGTCTCTCTAGCTCTAGATCTCTCCCTCTCCCTCCATTCTTGTGTGAAGGAACAGACTCATCTCAGAGAAAATCATCTCTCTGTTTGAGGGGGCGGAAGATAGCGTGATAACACTACATATCTTTCTCATACAGACTATTCCCTTATTTTTCATCCCCTCTGCCCACAAAAGATTGCAAAAAATAGATATGGGGGGGAGGGAAAATTCATTTTTTATCTGGCATTACCACTGCTTAAGTGTTGATGAATGGTTATGTATGGTTATAGTTGACATATGTCTTCTCATTTCGAAGGCACATGCACCCTTCAAGTCATATACATAATGATAGTTTGTATACTACTTCCTAACTGAAGGAGATCAGTCTCTCACATTTTGAGTAATAATTTAACGTCAATGTTGTACAGGATGTTGCCAGTGCAAGTGTCTGGTCTTAACCACTGCTCGTTCCTGTCCCTCTCTCAACAGAACGATCAAGATCGAGGTGTACGATTGGGACAGAGATGGAAGGTAGTTCACATTTCAAAATCGATCTGCATGAATGAAACATACATTAAACAGGAATCTTCTTTAGTTGCTTATTCATGGGAAGTTACAGTATGTAGGGAAATATGATCTTGATGACATGGGACTGATTCTACTCAAAATTCTACTCTAACTACTTTTTTCTAGAGGGTAAGGCAGTTGGATGAGGATTGATGTTGATGGAGTGGGAGTTCGTCGGCCCGTGCCTGTCCAAAGAGGAAATGACATCATGAGTGTCCTTGTTTCACAGCACAGGGTCTAGTACTAGTGGGAGGTAGTTTAGATGTGTTTTACAGGGTTTAAAACACTTTAAGGGTCACCACTTTTGGGAATGCTCCATTTGTTAAATCAAATCCAGCAGCCCAGAAGTATTTTGACAAAAGACACTTTTTTCGTTCTCCTACTCCTTCTCTTGTATCCTTCTTTATCTTGGTTAGAAACACACTGGTCTTGCTTAGAAACACACTGGTCTTGGTTAGAAGCACACTGGTCTTTGTTAGAAGCACACTGGTCTTGGTTAGAAGCACACTGGTCTTGGTTAGAAAGCACACTGGTCTTGGTTAGAAGCACACTGGTCTTGGTTAGAAGCACACTGGTCTTGGTTAGAAGCACACTGGTCTTGGTTAGAAGCACACTGGTCTTGGTTAGAAACATACTGGTCTTGGTTAGAAGCACACTGGTCTTGGTTAGAAAGCACACTGGTCTTGGTTAGAAGCACACTGGTCTTGGTTAGAAACACACTGGTCTTGGTTAGAAAGCACACTGGTCTTGGTTAGAAGCACACTGGTCTTGGTTAGAAGCACACTGGTCTTGGTTAGAAACACACTGGTCTTGGTTAGAAACACACTGGTCTTGGTTAGAAACACACTGGTCTTGGTTAGAAGCACACTGGTCTTGGTTAGAAACACACTGGTCTTGCATTTCAAAGCTGTGAATATTAGTCTGTCAAAGAAGCTCCAAATGACTGATTGTAAATGAGAATTGTGAAATGACTGACATAAATGTGCCATAGAATTATAATCAAAGCCCTTTTGAATGACACACTGTTAATGTCTCCCTTTTTATTTTTAAGACCTATAATGGCCTCTGATTAATTATCTAAGTCTGTCACTAATCTCAGCAAACACACATGTATCCAGATTCTGTCAAGGGCCTCCTCAGTGTTTATTCTGTTTGTCTACGTAATGAGATTTGAAATGCCACCAGTATATGAAGACATGTTCTACTTTATAATGTGTCATCTAAACTTAATTCTGGAAAATCTGTATGTATGTGTGTATTTGTATGTGTGTGCTCGTTCTGTTTTTAGCCATGACTTCATAGGGGAGTTCAGCACCAGCTACAGAGAGCTTTCACGGGGACAATCACAGTTTAACGTGTATGAGGTGAGTGCTGTGTGCGTATGCTTGTGTGTGCGTGTGTGCATGTGTGTGCGTGTGTGTGTGTGTGTGTGGGCCAAACCTCGGTGCCTCCCAGAGCCAGCTAGCCCAGTGAGGCAGGTCTACATGTGAGGGTGGATGAGGAACAGTGATCACCAACTGAGTCACCACTCAACTGGGCCACAGAAACACTTCCTGATTAAATAAAGAAGCAGCACAATGGCACACAGATATTCTAAATTCACTGGCTGTTTGTCAAGTGACACCTACACACACACACACACACACACACACACACAGGTAATGGTGTGCTGTCATAGATGGAGGGTCTCTGGCTGTTACAATCTATCATCATTTCTCAGTCTGTGTATTGTCCTCCATGGCTGATTGTGGAAGGCCTGGTGTTTCCACTCCTCGTAAGTGTGGGTGTAAGTTTGACCTTAATCCATCTGCTTACAGTCATCACAATGCTAAGCACATACACTCTCACACACGCATATACTACACACACGCACGTGCAAATAGTATGCACACACACACACAGAGTACACACGACACACATATAGTACACACACAGCCAGATCAAACGTGTTATCGGACTCTCGTCTCGTCTGTGTCTCAGTTGACTTGATGTGACGTCCTCTCCTGCCAGACCATCAGGCTGACAGAACACACAAGACACCAACTGTCACTTTCTGTGTGTGTGTGTGTGTGTGTGCCCATCGGGGTTCCTTTACCTGCGTACGTCTGTGTGTGTATTTGTTTATGTGTACATGTATCTACACACCGTGTCCTTGTGTTTTGGTACGTTGCACTTTACAAAAGACTAGCAATCATAGCTTCACCTTCAGGATGTCCGAGCCTCTGGTTGCTCTACAGTGAGGCCAGATAAGCAGGTCGTCAGCCTGGGAGTGTGTCCTCCTCCCTCCCTCCTCCTCTCTGCCCTCCTCTCTCCCCTACTCTACTCTCTCCTCTCCCCGGCCCGCTGCACTGACCATACAGCTTCATTACATTTGGAAGTCCTGATTAAAATCCTGACATATTCACATGAGAACCTCCCCCAGGCTACAGAGTCAAGGCTGACTTCTTACACTGTCAGGTGTCAGGATGAAAACAGCCCAGGGCCACCCAGAGATATTAGAAGATGATGTGTGCGTGTGCGTGTGTTCGAGGGAGTGAATGAGAAAGACTGCTGTTCATTTCATCTATTTTTATCTCTTTTTCTCTCTCTTTCTTCTCACTCACTCTCTCTCACACACACACACACACACACAAGGCTCACCCTTGACCTCTGCTGTAATCCGTGAGCATGTGCAGAGCGGGCCTCCAGCAGGAGTGGTAATGTGTGCGGTGGCGGAGGGCCGGCCAGCCTCCTTGAGTCTATACAGCCTGTAGTGAGCTCCAACCCCGACCACAGATCAGGAGCTAACCAGCTACTTGAACTCCCTGCAGGTGGTGAATCCCAAGAAGAAAGGCAAGAAGAAAAAGTACCTCAACTCGGGAACTGTGAGTAGAGAACATTCTAGACCGTAATCTCAAACGCCCCTGTTGTGTCTGTGTGGAATCTGTCTGTGTACTGTACACACACGGTAGGTGTGTTTGGGCTGGCAGGTGTGTTGCCAGACTACTGTACTACTAAGCCTGTTTGGTTTACACTGATCTACACGGAAAGTCTTTATGTTTACACTTCACCCTGCCTGTGTTCTCCCCAGGTAACCCTACTGTCCTTCCTGGTGGACATTGAAGTCACCTTCCTGGACTACATCAAAGGAGGGTAGGTGACCAGGCTGCATGCATGTTTGTGTGTGTGTGTGCGTGTGTGTGGGGGGGGTGTGTTAGGGTGTGTGTGTGTTAGGGTGTGTGTGTGACTATCAGGTGGGTTTAATTGGGATGATGGGTGCTGAAGGTTCACAGGAGGTTAACAGTCGGCATCTTAGGTTACCATCAGAAGCCTCTTTCTGATTGACTGTACTAACACTACTAGGAATGACCTTACTGAACGAATAACCCTAGAGAAAGGTGGAGCGGACGTAAAAAAAAGAGAGAAAAAGAGAGAAATAAGACGGGGGGGGAAAAGATAGAAAGGAGAGCGAGAGAGAGTGAGTGACAGGTGGTCTGATTGGATTTCAGGTGGAGAGTGTGCGCGTGTGGGCGTGTTTGAGCGTGCACGCCAGTGTGTGCGTGTGTGTGCATGAGCCCGTCCTCGCTTGCAGTGTGTGCGTGTGTGTGAGCGTGCCTGTGTGTGCGTGCGTGCCTGTGTGTGCGTGCCTGTGTGTGTGTGCGTGTGTGAATGACTGAGTGTGTCTCGGGAGGACTGACAGCGTGCGGCCATGCGTGGCGGAAAGCTCGCCCACACGTTCCTTCTTTCATTAGACTCCCAGTGGGGAGGGAGACCAGGGGCAGCACCACACTCAGGCAGACTGCCCCGCCCGGCCCGGCCCTGGAGCAGGCTGGGGGCCCGGCTGGTCTGCTGTGGATGGATGGTCCCTGTAGAAGGATGCAGTGTGGAGGCCCTGGGTGTGGGCCGGAGGGGAGGGGGGGTGCCTGCGTGTGTCCTCCCCAGACCCTGAGTGCTACAGCGGGAGGTGCTGGAGCAGGACGCTAGCTGGCTGTACTGCACGTGCATGACTATGTGGGTGTCTGTCTTTGCTAATGGAAATCACACCCTCAAGTTGTGTCCTAGTAAACTGAACCAGAACCATGCTCTACTTAACAGCACTTTCACAGTTTGTGGGGGCTGGGGTGGGCTGTTGGACAGTGCTGTTTCACTGCCTCAAGCCTAAATGGACTGTAATGGACCACTAGTGTTTTATAATGGTCCAACTGTTCTGCATGGTGAGTTTTTCGCGTGTGTTTGTGTGTTTGTGTGTGTGTGTGTGTGTGGGTGTGGGTGTGGGTGTGTGTGTGGCGGAAACGTACTTATTTTAACCTGCATATGAACTGAGACCTTCTCCTCTCTTATCTCACTAGGCCAGGCAACAGGTTTGTGATGGACACCTGAAGGAGCGGGCCCTCATTAGCCAAGCAGGTCCATTCAGGACCCTCAGTGTGAATGGCAGCCATTGTCCTGGCTCATTGCATGCAGCTAATTGCTATCAGGGAATCAGGCAGCCAGTGGAGTGAGAGCGGTAGGCTGTGCTGTAGGAGGAGCAGCATGCTGAGGTGGACGGGTGCCGCCGGCTCTCCTGTCTCCACCTGCCCTCCACAGCTGTGGCTGTGTGGGCTTCTGGACGCGGTGGCTTCTAGAAAGCTTCACGAACGCCCAGCGGTTGTCGGCAACGCGGTCGTTTTCACGAGAGGCCGTGGAATGCTGTCGTCGGACTTTTGTTGACTATCACAGCTCGCCCCCCCCCCGTCTTGTTTTCTAACCTCCCCTTAAAGGCTGCTAATCGTTGGATTGCAGCTCTTCAGCTCGGAAAGCGAGATAAACAGCTCGTTTGTTTGTGCTTTTTGTGTTTTTCTTCCTATCTGAGTGGAAGCTGCCTCGTGAGCTTGTGCTTGTGTGCTGGTGTGTTTCCGTGGCGGTACAGGCAGGTCTGCCTGCCAGGGTTGTTGACAAGGCCACTCCTGCTGTGTTTCGTCTCCCTCTCCCGCCCTCACCGGTAGGAACAAGCACGACTGATTATTTGTGCTTTGGAATGGGACTGAATTTTAACAGCACAACATCCCTCTCTCTCCTCTCCTCTCCTCTCGCCTCCTTTCCTCTCCTCTTCCCTCCCCTCCAGTACATAGACACCAGATACAGTAGATGGATAGTGCAGAGGAAGAGGCCTGGGGGCAGATGGACAGACGCCAGCTATGTCTCGTCAACAACATCTGTCTGTGAAGGGGCAGAGATCACATGACGACACCCCCGACCTCCAAAGACTGGCTCTGACCAATCTGGACTGGCCATGCGTGCACCCATTGTCAGTGTGACTGTGCCAGGGCAGTGGCAGACAGACGCCCACTGACCAAGCCCTGCGTACTTCATGGGACTCAACACAGCCAGTAATATAACTCGACATTATCATGTCAATAATTCAATGGTATACGTGTTTGGCAGATGAAAGGTTGCCTGTGGGGATGTACTGGTACATGCTTTACCAGGGAACAGCAACACTTGTCTCCCAAGGTTCCACTAGAGAAACCTTCATCTGTCTATATAAAGGCATTCCATGTTCCAGGTATGAACCTACTGGGGTGTTTAATGGCAGTGAGCGCACTTCTCAGCAGTCCCCCTGACAGCGCAGTGCTTGGTAACATTGGTTCCCAGCAGAGTATACTTGGACCCACTGGGGTGCTAGCAGCAGGAGAGGATCGTTCACAAACCCATCTCCTCCCTCTGACACACACACACACACACTCTCCTCCCCACCTCTCTCGGTATCCCCCCGTCTATCCGTTCCTCATCCCACCTCTGTCTTCTTTCTCTCTTTTCATTCCTCTCTTTATATTTTGGTGCAGCTTTTCATCTGCCTGCAAACCGATCATCAGCTGGCTCTCAGCCCATTGCTGATTGGTTCCTTTCTGCCCCAGAGTTGATTGTACTGAGAGATGGAGAAGGGTGTCTCAGTGTGTGCCCCAGGTCACACCACAACACCGCCATGGAGACAAGTGTGTTTGTGTGTGTTTGTGAGGGCAGGTTTGTGTCTGCTTGTGCATGTGTGTGAGCAGGTGTGAGCAGGTGTGATTGATTGTGTGTGTGTGTCTGAAATTGTGTGTATGAGGTGTGTGTACGAGCCTGCTCTGCTTCTGTCTGGGTGGATGTCAACCTGTTCTGATCCACTCCACTGCCCCTCTGCTGTTCCTCTATACAACTCTGGGTACACAGCTTTAAGTGTTTCCTGTTGTTGTTCTGCAGTATCTCTCTCTCCCTTCATCTCTTTGTCCTCCTCTCTTTTTCATTCTCCCTCTCTCTCTCTCTCTCTCTCTCTCTCTCTCTCTCTCTCTCTCTCTCCTCTCGTCTCTCTCTCTCCAACCCAGGGTAAATGAATGAACACAAGCCACACATTTCTACAGGGCTTCTGTGTTGCTGACAAGGGAAGACTGATGATCCAATCAGATCTGAACTCACTAGCCTCAGCAGTACTGGTTTCAAATGGCTCAGATCACGGTGCCAGATAATGAGACAAACATGTTTTATTAAGGAAGCCATGCTCTTCCCAAACTGTTATTGGTAAAAAAAAAAAAATAAATCAGCTGAATAACAGGTTCCCAGGTTAGTAAGATGTCTTTTCAGTGACAAGGAAAGTGCCTTTCTGCGTCTTTACCACAAGATAGCATTCAGCACTCAAAGGCCATCTACATTTGAAAGTCAGCCTTTTTTTTCCTCCACTAAAGAGATTGACAGGGACATACGCAGACTCACTCACACAGACATTTGGTTGAAAGAGTGTATTTTAAGGTTTCAGTGAAGCTGAGCTTTAACAAACTGGCTTAATGTCTAGGAACACACATCACCGGGGGCAACGCCATCAGCCAATACGCTGATGTTTCACTCTTACCTCATAGATCATTCTCATTTGTTATTGGTGCAGAGGCTACAGCTGGCCTTTGGATTGAAGCCTCTGCGTTCTGAAGTGGATAATAAGACTGTCAGCCTTTCTCTGTATTACAGACTTAACTAAGGACAGAATTCAACACAGAAAACAGAACAGAGACCCATTTTACCGCTCTTAAGGTGTAGTGAAGTGTGTCTGATGCTAGAATATGTGGCTACTTTCTGGTCATTTTAAGTGTGTTGTTTCTGTGTAGACAGAGCAGTGGTGGAGGACTGTTGATGTGCAATGTTGTCATCTGTCTCATGGCCACTCTCTCTCTCTCTCTCTCTCTCTCTCTCTCTCTCTCTCTCTCTCTCTCTCTCTCTCTCTCTCTCACCCGTCCTCTCTTCATCTCTCCTTCTCTTCCTCTATATACTGTATTTTTGTTATTTATCTGTCTTCATCCATCTCTCCCTCCTTCCCTCCATCTTTCGTTCCTTCGTATTCTCTTCTCTCCATCTCTTTCTCCCTCTCATCCCTCTCTCCTCTCTCTTTCTCTGTCTATATCCTCTCTCTTTTTTGTCTGTCTGCATGCTCTGAGCCAGATGGAATCTCTCACTGTGTGTGTGTGTTAGAGGTTATGCATAATTCAGAGTGTCAGGCCTCAGTCTGTCTCTGTCGGCACGAAGCGTTGTAACAGAGTTGGGCATCTTCACAAACGCCTGTTCTGACCCTCCGTCTCTCTCCTTTTTCCTCTCTCCTTTCATTCTCTCTCACTCTTTTTTCTTTCTCCCCCCTCATTCTCCTTTCTTTCCCCTTTCTCTCTTTTTTCCACCCACCCTCCCTCCCCCTCACTCTCTCTTTCCTTCTCCCCCTTCTCTCTCTCTCTCTCTCTCTCTCTCTCTCTCTCTCTCTCTCTCTCTCTCTCTCTCTCTCTCTCTCTCTCTCTTCGTCTCCCTCTCCTCCTGTCCTTGTCCGACATGTCCCCCAGCCCACAGTCCCTTTCTGAGAATACTAAACTACATCTTCTGTCTAAGCTTTCATTGCCAAAGCGGACTAAAATATTGACTGTCCTCCTGCGACTGAATAATATAATCCAGTGATAAAGTGTCTGGTTGAAGCACAGGACCTCCTGCTCGGGCATGTCTGCGTCCTTCTGTCTGAGGGCGTCTCTTTATTCAGTCACTAGGGAACCCCATAGAGGGAATACATATGTGTTGGATCGACTGTTTCCCTCCCTTTACCATACCTCAAGTCTGGCTCAAGGGGAGGGCTCTGCACAGCATAGCCAGGCTGAGGGGCCTCAGAGTTGGACTGCAAGATGGCAGAGGGCCCTTAGCCCCCACCATCGCCCTGGGTAAACAGGCCTTTTCATGTGTGGTGCACTGAGCTCTGTCGGCAGGCTGGGTTTCCCTTCCTGTGGCTGTGCAGGGGGACACGGCCATGTTGGCCTCTCAGAGCAGGACCCTGCAGAGATCTGCAGCTCACAGAGGGGCCACAGGAGTGGTGGAGAATGTTCTATTTCCCTCTAATTCACTACTTTGAATATACCTAGAGAAGGATGTTCAGCCTTCTATCTCTCGCTTCCTTTTTTTTCAGTTTTCTCCTCCCTCTCTCACATGCCTCTCTCTCGCGCCTTCTTTCTCATCTTGATTTCTAACTGTATCTTTTGATCTCTGCTAGATTGTGTTTGCTATTCATTAGGATGATTGTTTGTTATGGTCATTACTGGGTGGCAGTCTGTGGGCGAGCAGCAGTTTATTAATAAACTAATTTCCTCCCTCTTTTCTTCCGTCCCTCCGCTCCTCTCCCTCCCCTCCTCTCTCTCCCTCCTCCGCTCCTCTCCCTCCTCCCCTCCTCACCCTCCTCCCCTCCCCTCCTCACCCTCCCCTCCCCTCCTCACCCTCCTCTGCCTCCCCTCCTCACCCTCCTCTCCCTCCCCTCCTTTCCTCTCGACTCTCCCTCTACTTTTGTCTTCCAGCACACAGATTAACTTCACCGTGGCGATTGATTTCACCGCCTCAAACGGTAAGAGACCGGCCCTCGTCTCCCAGGCTCAACAGAGTGGTATTTAAATGTATGCTAATGAGGAGGAAAGCCTCCTCCTAATAGGCCCCTCCATCATCATGAAGGCTTCCACTCTTACCGGTGTAACAGAGACGATGAGCTCTGATTGGACAGCACACCCGCCTGCTGTAGCAGCAGCTGTGGCCGGCCCTGCACGCTCCGGGGAGGTCTCTACGATCAGGAGACAGGCCCGCTCGTCAGAGCAGCTCGCTTGCTGTGCTGCCGGGACCGGCAAGCTTGTTTGTGTGATCAGGCAGGGGTGTCCTGAATGGACGTCTGTGGTCGGGCGTTGGAGAAAGGCCCACAGTTCTTATATAATCCGTGCTGCAACCACAGAAGCACAAGGTTAAAGACGTCGTGGCACTATCAACCTGTCCCCGTAGCCGTAAACAATGTTATTTTATAGAGCCCTTTGAAATCCATTTGCTGGATTTCTGGAGTAGAGGGCACTTCTCCACTACCTCTCTACACCTCCCTCAACAGGACTGTGTGATAGTTATGTGTTGCTGTCCGTGGCAGGTAACCCAGCTCAGCCCACCTCGCTCCACTACATGAGCCCGTACCAGATGAACGCCTACGCTATGGCCCTGAAGGCTGTGGGGGAGATCATCCAGGACTACGACAGTGACAAGATGTTCCCCGCCCTGGGCTTCGGAGCCAAGCTGCCCCCGGACGGGCGGATCTCCCACGAGTTCGCCCTGGTGAGGAGGAGGAGGGAGGGAGGAGGAGGGGAGAGAAGAGAGGAGGAGGAGGAGGAGGGGTGAGGGAGGGAGGAGAGAGGAGAGGGAATAGGAGGGAGAGGATGGAGAGGATGCAGAGGTGGAGAGAGGAGGGAGAGGAGCGAGGGAGAGGAGGAGGGAGCGAGGGAGGGAGGAGAAAAGGTGGGGGGAAGCGGGAGGGAGGGAGAGAAATGAGAGAGGGAGAGGGGTGAGAGAGGAATGGAAGGCGATGGGGAGGATGGAAACCAGAAGAAACCTTAGCCACAGTTACAGCATCGATTGAACCCTGTTTACCTCTCCCTCTCTTTCCGTCTCTCCCCCTTTGGTCTCACTCTGGTTGCATTGGAATTAGTGAAAGTACTGTACTTCAGCCTTCTGTTTACAACCGTCCATTTCACCTTCTCTGTGCTTCCTCTGAATGGTATTGATGACTGCTATCACCACCTCTCTTCTCCCTCCTCTCCTGCCTCTCTCCTGCCTCCCTCCCTCCTCTCCTGCCTCCCTCCCTCATCTCCTGCCTCTCTCCTGCCTCCCTCCCTCCTCTCCTGCCTCTCTCCTGCCTCTCTCCCTCCTCTCCTGCCTCTCTCCCTCCTCTACTGCCTCTCTCCCTCCTCTCCTGCCTCCCTCCCTTCTCTCCTGCCTCTCTCCCTCCTCTCCTGCCTCCCTCCTGCCTCTCTCCCTCCTCTCTGTGGTGTGTGTAGAATGGGAACCCCCAGAACCCGTACTGTGCAGGGATAGACGGTGTGATGGAGGCCTACTACCAGAGTCTGAAGTCTGTCCAGCTGTACGGGCCCACCAACTTCTCTCCTGTCATCAACCATGTGGCCAGGTAAGGAGCTAGGACACACACACACACACTGAAAAGCCTCACTTTCCTACATTGTATAAGCCCATACACATCTGTCCCTGTGTAATACCCTGTCTGTTATGATCTTCATTTGATTTAGATAGCATTCCCCCTGATAGACTATCCAAGCACAGCAATGACAGTACCAGAGAGCCCAATCTCATGATTTCTCCCATAATCAATACTGGCTAAGGTGGCTTGGACACGGGTATTGATTGGTTGTCTTGTGTATTTGAGAGAGAGAGAGAGAGAGAGAGGGTGAACTGGTTTGGAGAAATGTTTGCCGTTATGAACCTGTTGGGCTCTGGAGGAAACAGATGAGGTGTGCACGCACATGCATAGAACAAAATTAGAACAGCTTGTAAATGTCTTGACAGTGATTTGTGTTTACTTGAATCCGATTCTAAAGCAGATCCTCTGGGCTGTGAAAAGGAGTCTCATAGCTACAGTGCTGTGCTTTAATTAACCTGCAAACACTCCTGTTTGTGTGAGAGAACTTTGAGTACAGTACATGTCTCTCTCACTCACACACATACTCACACACAGTCATCGAACTTTGACGAGTTTCCCTTAATGAAGCCTAACGTGTTGTCAGGGGGCTAAACATCAGCGCCTGTCATCTGTGTGTGTGCGTGTGTGTGCCTGCACTCCTCTTGCAGTGTGTGTGTGCTGTTTCTACACATCTGATGCACATTAATTTCTCCGAAAACACACACTTTAAGCCCAGAGAGAGTGATATCACAGGTTTCCAGAGGGGCGAAATGCTAATGAAGAACATCCTGGCTGACTAGGAAGAGCCACATGTTCATAACAGCCATGTTGTCTCTTGTAACAGGCCATCATTAGAGCGTGGCACACCTTCAGACACGCTGTAATCCTCCAGAGGAGTAATTGGCTAATTACACAGGAAGCCTCTAGGCCTTTAAACTGGGGGTCTTCTCAAGAAGAAATGTGGGGGTGTGGGGTGACATGACGAGGAGAGCCGAGGCCGAGTCCAGGCCAGGGCTGGATGTGACTGCCTTTCACTGCCTACCACTCATTAGTGCCATGCAGACCCCCCCCCCCCCCCTCCGCCCCTCCCCCTCCTTCTCACCCATCCCTCACCTCCCAGACACCCCTGTCACGCCAGCCTCCCCTCCTGCTCCTCCTCCTGTCCTCCTCTCATCCTCCTCTCTTGCTCCTCCTCCTCCTGTCCTCCTCTCATCCTCCGCTCCTGCTCCTCCTCCTCCTGTCCTCCTCTCATCCTCCCCTCCTGCTCCTCCTCCTCCTGTCCTCCTCTCATCCTCCCCTCCTGCTCCTCCTCCTGTCCTCCTCTCATCCTCCTCTCTTGCTCCTCCTCCTCCTGTCCTCCTCTCATCCTCCCCTCCTGCTCCTCCTCCTCCTGTCCTCCTGTCCTCCTCTCATCCTCCCCTCCTGCTCCTCCTCCTGTCCTCCTCTCATCCTCCCCTCCTGCTCCTCCTCCTCCTGTCCTCCTCTCATCCTCCCCTCCTGCTCCTCCTCCTCTCATCCTCCCCTCCTCTCACCGTCTCATCCCTCCTGTCTTCAGTGCACCTCTCGCCCCCGTGTTTTATTAATAACCGCTCCGCTTCTTCTCTCTTCTCTCCTCTCTCTCTCCCTCTCTCTCTCTCTCTCTCTCTCTCTCTCTCTCTCTCTCTCTTCTCTTCCCCCCCCCCCTTCTCTCTCTAACTCTCTCTCTTCTCTTCCCCCCCTTCTCTCTCTCTCTAACTCTCTCACTCCCTCTTTCTCTCTCACCCCCTCTCTCTCTCTCTCTCTCTCTCTCTCCACCTTGTCTGGCCCCTCCCACCCTCACTAGCGCTCCTTGATAACTGATCGCTTTACTTCACCACCACCACGCTCAAGTTTTCTCTCACTGCGTGTTTGTGTGTGCGTGTGTTGTTGTGTGTTGTGTTTGTTCATGAAGCCCAGCAAAGACAAAGCACATGCACAGCCTCCATCCACAGCATGGGAATCAGGAATAGCTCCTTTCTACAGAAACACCATCCACACACACCCACATACAGAACGTGGGCTCTGATAAAGGTTTCTCCAGGCTCCAGCTGTTCCTCTCGTCTTGTTCGTCTCAGATGTTACAAGGTAACACCTGAGTATGACGCAACTCTGGGTTCGTCAGCACAACAGAGTCGGACCAGAGAGGTGCGAACAGCACCACTCCAGCCATGTCTCTTGGCACGCTCTCCCAGCTTTGTGTGTTCATCCACGCATCGTAACGCTGCCTCGTGAAAAGGCACGCATCCACAGACCCACGCTGCACGTGTCACACCCAGGCTGACCACAGGGGGCGCTGTGTGTTGAGGACTCTACGGGCAGGATGTGGACGTGTGTCGTGACGCAGCTCTGCCTGTGTGTGTGTGTCCACCAGGTACGCGGCGTCGGTTAAAGACGGCTCCCAGTACTTCATCCTCCTCATCATCACTGACGGGGTCATCTCAGACATGGCCCAGACCAAGGAGTCCATCGTCAACGTAAGACTGGAAACGCGCTAACCTTATCAAAACAACCTCCCTCACTCCTCCCTAGCTCCAGCCCCACAGCACAACTCCACCCTGGCTCCATGCAGCTCGGACCGTGCCTCACGGCTGGTTGCGAGGAGCGAGACCCAGTCTAAGTGAACAGCAAGCAGCAGGCTCAGTTTGGGGAGGAAAGGGGGGTGACCCAGGAAATGGTTGCCTGGAAATAAGTAAACAAGATGTTATGATAAGATCATCAATCACCCTGCAGCCCCCCCAGCAAGCACATCAGTCACCCACACGCAGCCCACCGAGAGGGAGGGGCAGGAGGGGCGACGCACGCTCTCACACACACATATACACACACACGCATAAACACACACACTCTCTCTCACACACACCTATATGTACACACAAATACGCACACATACACACACATACACAAACATCTACACTCACACAGACCATCATAAATAGTCTTACACTGACAAGACAGACACACACACACACACACATACACACACAGATGTCATTTGTAAACTGTGTGGGGAGTGTGAGTGGAGGCTGGTGATTCTCTCATGGCCAGTATTCAGGGTGTTCCTGCCCACTCAGCCCTCAGGAAGAAACTGCATCTCTCTCTCACACACACACACACACACAATGAATATTAATGCTGTCGCATAAAGTACACACACACACAAGCAATATCTTACATGCATTCAAAAACAACCACAACCCCCGAGTATTGGAACAATCCATGTAAATAAACCAATTGTATAGAATTATAGTAATGAATGGTGAGAAGAGGTGATGTTCATCTGTCTCTTGTCTCCTCTTCTCTCCAGGCCTCATGTCTTCCCATGTCGATCATCATCGTAGGTGTGGGGCCTGCAGAGTTTGATGGTAAGTGTGACTATGTCCCTCCCTCCCCTATCCCTCCCCTTATCCCTCCCTTATCCCTCCCCTATCCCTCCCTTATCCCTCCCTTATCCCTCCCTTATCCCTCCCTATCCCTCCCCTTATCCCTCCCTTATCCCTCCCCTATCCCTCCCCTATCCCTCCCCTATCCCTCCCCTATCCCTCCCCTATCCCTCCCCTATCCCTCCCCTATCCCTCCCTTATCCCTCCCCTATCCCTCCCCTATCCCTCCCCTATCCTCCCTTATCCCTCCCCTATCCCTCCCTTATCCCTCCCCTATCCCTCCCCTATCCCTCCCTTATCCCTCCCCTATCCCTCCCCTATCCCTCCCCTATCCCTCCCCTATCCCTCCCTTATCCCTCCCCTATCCCTCCCCTATCCCTCCCCTTATCCCTCCCTTATCCCTCCCCTATCCCTCCCTTATCCCTCCCCTTATCCCTCCCTTATCCCTCCCCTATCCCTCCCTTATCCCTCCCCTATCCCTCCCTTATCCCTCCCCCTTATCCCTCCCTTATCCCTCCCCTATCCCTCCCTTATCCCTCCCCTATCCCTCCCCTATCCCTCCCCTATCCCTCCCCTTATCCCTCCCCTATCCCTCCCCTATCCCTCCCTTATCCCTCCCCTATCCCTCCCCTATCCCTCCCCTATCCCTCCCCTATCCCTCCCCTATCCCTCCCCTTATCCCTCCCCTATCCCTCCCTTATCCCTCCCCTTATCCCTCCCTTATCCCTCCCCTATCCCTCCCTTATCCCTCCCCTATCCCTCCCCTATCCCTCCCCTATCCCTCCCTTATCCCTCCCCTATCCCTCCCTTATCCCTCCCCTATCCCTCCCCTTATCCCTCCCTTATCCCTCCCTTATCCCTCCCCTATCCCTCCCCTATCCCTCCCTTATCCATCCATCTCACTCTTATCTAACTTTCTGAAAAGCGAGAAGCAGTCCTAGTTCCTCTGTGTTGGTACATGAGTGAAATGCGAGCATCACAGTGTTTCCAGTTTTCAGTGTGTGGATGTTGACTACTGTTCTCTCCTCAGCCATGGTGGAGCTGGATGGAGATGAGGTCCGAATCTCATCACGAGGAAGATATGCAGAGAGGGACATTGTTCAGGTATGCACTCTCTCTCTCTCTCTCTCTCTCTCTCTCTCTCTCTCTCTCTCTCTCTGCCTCTCTCTGCCTCTCTCTCTGCCTCTCTCTGCCTCTCTCTCTGTCTCTCTCTCTCTCTCTGCCTCTCTCTCCCCCTGTCTATCTCTCTCGCTCCCTGTCTCTCTCGCTCTCTCCCTGTCTCTCTCTCCCAGTCTTTCTCTCTCTCTCTCTCTGCCTCTCTCCCTCTCTCCCTCTCTCTCCCTGTCTCTCTCTCCCAGTCTTTCTCCCTGTCTCTCTCTCTGCAGTCTGTCCCTCCCTCGGTCTGCGTGGGTGATGGAGGAATGAGTGTTTATCCTCCCTCTGCTCATTAGTGTTCTTGTTAACAGCCTCTGAACATCAGGGCTGGGAGCTCGGTGATCGTCTGCTCTGGTCTGTTCTTCTGTTCTGGTCTGACCCACTCACTGGCCCCCTGCCCTCATAACCAACCAGTCGCACACCCACCCACACGCACACACCCACACCCACACACACACACACTGTATGGAGAACAGACACAGAGATGGTGATGTAAGGCATGAAAGACACTGCTGTGTCTGCTGCATCATTAGTGCTGGAAGGACTGGGTGGACGTCCAGCCACATAGCAGCATGACTTCCCACAGAAACACACACACCCCTGGTTTGATCCTGCCTGTGTTTGATGTCAAACTATGGTTTTCCATCATTATGTTCCTAACTGTCAATTTCCCATGCCTAAGGAAACTGAAATGGTCCAATTTCTTTTTTTTTTATGTCTCTTCCTCTCTCCATCTCTCTCGCTTTTCCTACGCCTTGTCCTCTGGTGGTCTCTCTCTCTTGACTTCTCTCTCTCTCTCCCCAGTTCGTCCCCTTCAGAGACTACATTGACAGGACAGGGAACCACATCCTGAGCATGGCACGGCTGGCTAAAGATGTCCTGGCAGAGATCCCCGACCAGTTCCTGTCCTACATGAGGACCAGGGGCATCAAGCCCTTGCCCGCACCCCCTCCGTACACCCCCCCAGGACAGCCCATCCAGACCCAGATCTGAGGAGGGGTGGGCAGGCAGCACGCCACCACCGACGACCTCCACACATACTTCCATATTTCTCGGCCCGTGCTCTCTCAGTCCTGATGGTGCCAGTGGCTTGGGGGAGGGTTTCTAGGGACTCTATCTCTCTATATCTATGGTTGCACTAAGGAGACTGGCTGATTGATTGGCTAAAGCCAGTCACAGATGGGGTCAAAGAGGGCATGTTTACTTCCACTTTTAAGCGTTCCTCAGATATTTGGGATTCTGTCTGGGAACACGCGAAAAGACTCTTTAGAATACACACCTGGGAATGCAGACAAGATCTGTAGGGCCCCGCCCCTCAGCTGGAAGAATGGAGGGAGTGAGTCAAGAAAGGAATGAATGAGGACAAAGAGGAAGCAAGGAAAATGAAGAAAGGAAGGAAAACAGGGAGAGAGGAAAGAAAGCAGGAAGGAAGGACAGTGTAGTGAGGAAGGTTTAACTCCTGGATGAGAAATCCCTTGACTGTTGTACATAAATAGACATAGGTTTCTCTCTCTCTCTCTCTTCTATCCAAATCTCACTCAATGTTTACAGTACATGTTAACAATGATTTTTACTGTTGGATACTTTTATAAACGTACTTTGAGTATGAACTTTAGTATATCGGTCATCTCTCTCTCTCTCTCTCTCTCTCTCTCTCTCTCTCTCTCTCTCCTCTCTCTCTCTCTCTCTCTCTCTCTCTCTCTCTCTCTCTCTCTCTCTCTCTCTCTCTCTCTCTCTCTCTCTCTCTCGGCGTGTCTTCTTAGCCCCAGGTGTCAGTCAGGTAGCAGCAGGGCAGCCCAGTGGCCGTACCGTACCGATCTCTAGTATGCGTAGTTTTGCATGAGTGTAGCCTCCAGAGCATGCACAGTTATCCTGCATGTCTGTCTTATCTATGTTACTCTCCTCTCTCTCTCTCTCTCTCTCTCTCCTCGCTTCTCTCTCTCTCCTCGCTTCTCTCTTTTCTTCTCTCTCTCTCTCTCTCCTCGCTTCTCTCTCTCTCCTCTCTCTCTTCTCTCTCTCTCTTCTCTCTCTCTCTCTCTCTCTCTCTCTCTCTCTCTCTCTCTCTCTCTCTCTCTCTCTCTCTCTCCAAACTGCCTTGATTATAGGGAGTCTGGGGAAGGTGGGGTGGTTTCCCTCATGTCTTTGTCCTTGACCATTCAACCTGCATACTCCAACAGACCTCTATATACCCCTAACATACCCCAACTTACCTCTGCAAGCCCCAGCAAACCCCTGCATCTCTTCAACCTCCATGGTAAACATTGCAGCTGCTCTCAAACCCTGTTTGAGGCTCAGAGCCCAGTGGTCAAAAACAGCAGAATGATTCTTCTTCTTTGGTTTCACTCTTCTTCTTTCTCTTTGTGTTTTAAGCTTTAAATACCTTGTAGCTCTCATTTGCTTTGGTTTTATATTGTGCCAGTTATTTTTTTTTAATGTGATTATGAGGTATGAAATCCCTGAGTTGGGCACTAGACAAGATGTTTTCTAATGGTTGCCCTGACGTTAAGTGGAAGAATGATGTGTTTATCCTAACACCAGTCAAGTTTGTATTCATTGTAGACTCTGGATTTCACACCTGAATGCTATATCAGTATTTCTAATCCAGGCATGCCAATCAACACACCCACAGTCAAACTCTCTGGAACTCCCCACAACCAGGTCTCCTGTCCTGTCTGCTGTCTTAATACAATACAGATGATGATGGAATTGCCTTTGGATGATAACTCAAATCATCACAGTTAATCTTTTTGTACAGTATGTCGTTTTAAACCCAAACATTCAGTACTAGTAACTGACACGATAACTGGATACCAATAATTACGCAATGTATTCATATTTAGTAATTAGAGATATTATTTGAGGTATTATTTGAGAAACCACATTCTGCATGGCGACGTGTCAGCTTTACCCCGTCATTGTACCTCTTTATCTGTATTTAGGAAACACACACACACATCAACTTCAAGATAATCCTTTGTCCTTATCTTTCATCAGTCTAAAGAGATTACTAGTTAGGTTGAAGTTGTAACACTATGATCTTCCTCCTCCCTGTGCTGTGCGACAGTGAGCTGTACAACCCCCCCCCCCCCCCCCCCCCCCTCCGAAACATAGTACAGCTTGCTTCTGCTGCTTTTTGGTCTTCTCATCCCCCGACACACACACACACTTATCTGAACACCATTATTTTTCCCCCACTGCATTTGGCCTACACTCTGCCTTCGATAGACATATCTTTTATGGTTGTTATGGTAATAATAGTGCCACAGTTCTTGCCAACTTGCCAACCCCATTGTGTGTGTGTGGGTGTGTGTGTGTGTGTGTGCTTGCATTAGCACGTATGTCATTTTGTGGGAATTTCAGAGTGTGTGTATGAGTCCTTTTGTGTGTGAGCGTGACATTTAGGTTACTTCTTCAGAGTGTTTTATTGGAGCATGTGAGTTCACACACATGGTCTTTGTTTACTAAAGATATCCAAATAATATATTGTATGCTCGTCATATCTAATTATATAACGTGCACTAAGTTTGCATGTAAAGTTTTACATGAGACACACCAGTTCGTTTTGTTAATTGAGTGTTTTGAAAAAAACATCTTTGAGAAATAATTGTACAAAATGGCCTTAAAAACTTTCACTAATTTCTTGGAATTGTGTGATGCCTTCAGATAATGAATTGTTCTCTATTTTGTGTTGGTGTACAATTGCTTTCTAGTGTATATTTTCTTTGCACAACTTCATTTATGGGAAATATATTGTACTTTTGGAACAGTGGTAATCAGAGAAAGCATGATTGAAGTAATGATTGTCTGGTAATCCATATAATAGATGACTATTTCTGTATTGAACTAACAATTTTGAAATAAACATTCTTACATAACACTAACCTTCTGACTTCATTATGTGCTTTCTCCTGCCCTACTTTTCATCTCCTCTTTTCTCCTCCCCTTCCCCAATCCTCTCCCTCCCCCCCCCCCCTCCCTTCCCCCAACCATTTCTGCTCCTCTCTTCTCCCCTCGTCTCTCCTCCACTCCCCCATCCCTCTCTTCTCTCCTCCACTCCCCCATCCCGCTCTCCTCCCCTCTTCTCTCCTCCACTCCCCCATCCCTCTCTTCTCCCTCTCTTCTCTCCTCCACTCCCCCATCCCGCTCTCCTCCCCTCTTCTCTCCTCCACTCCCCCATCCCTCTCTTCTCTCCTCCACTCCCCCATCCCGCTCTTCTCCCCTCTTCTCTCCTCCACTCCCCCATCCCTCTCTTCTCTCCTCCACTCCCCCATCCCCTCTTCTCTCCTCCACTCCCCCATCCCTCTCTCCTCCCCTCTTCTCTCCTCCACTCCCCCATCCCTCTCTCCTCCCCTCTTCTCTCCTCCACTCCCCCATCCCTCTCTTCTCTCCTCCACTCCCCCATCCCTCTCTTCTCTCCTCCACTCCCCCATCCCTCTCTTCTCCTCCCATTAGCACTAATGACTGTTTTGGGTACAGCAGTGACAGGCTAATTGTGGAGGGAGAGGTCAGGTCTACTCACCAGCCCCTCCACCCAGAGGAGGCCAGGCCAGAGTGACGTGGGGGCAGAGGAAGGATGAGGGGACACGGGCAGACTGGACACAGAGATCCTCCCCCCCTTCTCCCCAGCAGGCTTCCTGTTCCCACTACAGGAGATCATGAAATTGCTTTGACCTCCACCCAACCTCCTTCTGTCCCTCTGAAGATCCCATCTGGCAAAAACTTTTCAATAGAAGTTCGAGGAAGCATTTGCGTAGTTGAATTAACTGCAATCTTGCCTTGTCTGAGCATTTAACCTAAGATCACTGTAGTGTCAGATGGATACACTGTACATGTATGACACACCTGGATCAGCAGACTGTGTAGCAGATTTACAGACTGGCTCAGTATTTTGCAGACTATGTAGCAGATTTACAGACTAGCTCAGTATTTGGCAGACTATGTAACTATGTATCTGGGATATTGTTTGTCTCTACTTCCCCTCCATGTACTGTAATCTGCTACCGTCCCTCTTGCTCCTTAATCTCCTTCAGGATGCCTGGAGACATGATAGCACCATGCCCATTAATCCCACTCTGTGATGCCAAGTGGTGTGAACCAGGGTTGGCTGTGTAGGTTGACTCCCTCAGTGGTTCTACCAGACACTGCTGTGTGGGGGGCTGGTGCTAGTCTTCAGACCGGCTGGGTCCACGACAGACATCACCTGATGTAGCACAACACTGCAGTAGGGCAGAGCAGCAGGATCGTGAGTGTGTTCAAATTTAGCATGTGTTTGTCCTGTATGTTTGTGTGTGCGCTTCCGAGTAAGCGTGTACCCGTGTGTGTGTGTGTGTGTGTGTGTGTGTGTGTGTGTGTGTGTGTGAGAGAGGGAGAGAGATAGAGATAGAGAGAGAGAAAGACGGAGAGAGAAAGGGAAAGAGAGAGACAGGGAGTGACAGAGAGAGATAGAGAGACTGGGGGAGAGAGAGAAGTGGCTCCAGAGTAGGTGTGTTCTGCATAGATCTCTGCCCTGCGACTATAAATATCCCAGCAGCAGCAGCCCCTCTCCTCTGTCCAGATAGATCATCACACCAAGGGCTCCACCTTAGGTGGAATATTAAAAAACCCAGCCAGTTATTTATAGAAACACAGAGATAATCCACTTGGGATCTCCTTCCTTGTCGCACCATTTTAGCAAGACCACTGAGCTCAAGTGGCTTAATTCAAAACACATTTTTCTACAAAATCTTCCACAAAAAAGTAATCATTGCTGGTCTGTGTAAATGTTTAACATCCTTGTAAATGAGAACCCAACAGATTAGTCCTGACCTCTGGCAGATGGCTCCTCCTCCTGCCTCTCCTCCCCACCCTGCTGGGGTCACCTACCCCAGTTCACCTCCTTGCTCTCACGGCTAGTTTGTAGCAAAAGTGCCTGGAGCCGGGACCCATCTGGGAGAGACATCAGCAGCCCAGAGCAGAGCCTCCACCCCAGTCTGGGTGGCCCTCAGTGGGCCTGCGAGGCTGGGGAAGGGGAAGGACAGGGACCATCAGGAGCCTGGAGGGAAGCAGGTAGGGAGGCGCGTGAGGATCTTTGCCTACTGGCTCTGTTTGAGCTAGGAGACGTTAGCTAGCCTAGCCACACTCGCTCTCTCTGTCTCACACACACACACACACACACACACACTTTCAGCACTACCCTGACAAAACATGGCCAGTAAGGAGACGCCCTCCACAGATTCTGCCGAGTGCCTCATGAATGCAAGCATGCACATACACACACACACACACACAGTCTGGCTATGGATTGTGACATTTTGATGGTGGGAGAAAACGACTGAAAGAGGGAGACCAGCGTGTGCGTGTGCTGTGCTGTGTGTGTGTGTGGGCAGGGGGATTCTTTTCTATTCCTTCATGCGTCACCGAATCATTCTACTTACCTTACTCCAGAGTCGGTCCTTTTAATTAGAAATAGTGTGCATGTGTGTGTACAGTATGTATTAATAGCTCCTTTGTCCCCTGTGGGAGATGGCCAGATGGACAGGTTGATTGAGAGGCAGACAGGCAAGGGAGGTGGGGGGAGGGGGAGGGTGGTGGGGGGCAGGAAGAGAGAGTTGTGGCGCTAATATCACTGTCAATCAAAAAGGCTGACGCCAGAGTGAGGGTGCATGAGATCTGAGCTGTTTAGTCCCTGGTTTTACAGAAGAACAGGAAGGCTCCACTACAGACTTGTATCACCACTGAGCTCAGATGTGTTCTTCATGGGGGGAGAAACGGATTCATTACAGTTTCTCCTCAATCGCTTTGGCCTTATTTTGGAATTATATATATACTTTTTTTTTTTTTTTTTTACAAAAGGTTCTAAATCTTTTCACACAACATTGCTTTTTTTCTGTCACTTTACATGTCCAGTAAATATGTCAAAATGGATGGCTCACACGATCACTAAAAAGCTTCATTTTGGTGGTATTGGCCAATTTATTGACACAATAACAAGATTTTTGAAGCAGGAATTAAATCTTTTGATTGAGTTACATTTTGCAGACATGCAAAACAGCTTTGACAATTGCATTTAAAGATTAGAAAATATGTGGACTGTTTCAAAAAATTTGCTAAAGTAATTGAGAAAAAGTGTTGGGGGATCGATATTAACTTCTACATTTTGGCTCATGCCTAAGGACAACAAGGGGACCTGGGGGTATGTAGTCAGTTTGGCTGCACCTGCCATCCATTAGCTAATAGAATGAGGATACATTTAGAAATCCAATAGACCGCGGGAGTAATTAAGTATTCAATTTGTGTTGGAAGTGTCAATACAATTATCTACAGCCATTTTATATTCCTATGCATCCGTTTCTTTTATTCAATTGTTGTATGTGTCTATGGACACACACACACACATGGACACGCACACTTACACACACAAATCCTACTATGCATTATAGAGAGATTGCTCTTTAGTGTATTGGGAAGCAGTCTAAATCAAGAATTAAATAATGAGGTAATTATTCAAATCATACCTAATGTGTTCTGCAATGGGCTTAATGTCAGGCTATGTGTGTCTAACAGATGCTGTGTGAGAGGGTCTGGCTGGTCTACCTGGGAGAGGAGGGGTGGTGGTATGGCTGGTCTACCTGGGAGAGGAGGGGTGGTGGTATGGCTGGTCTACCTGGGAGAGGAGGGGCGGGTGGTATGGCTGGTCTACCTGGGAGAGGAGGGGCGGTGGTATGGCTGGTCTACCTGGGAGAGGAGGGGCGGTGGTATGGCTGGTCTACCTGGGAGAGGAGGGGTGGTGGTATGGCTGGTCTACCTGGGAGAGGAGGGGCGGTGGTATGGCTGGTCTACCTGGGAGAGGAGGGGTGGTGGTATGGCTGGTCTACCTGGGAGAGGAGGGGCGGTGGTATGGCTGGTCTACCTGCTCAGGTGAGCTCAGGTTTCCTGGATGTCATATCACTGACCCATGACCCCGCTGTAGCATAGCAACTGATATGACAGATATACTGCACTGTTGGAAAACGAAACATTGAAAACAAAACGTTGGTTCATACTCAGACATTTTCAGCCTATCTTGCCTCGGACCACTTTAGGGTGATCACATTAATAACAGTTCAGCTGTTTAAAAAATGTGCTGTTGACACCACACACACACACCTGCTCTGCCTGTCCCTGTATGGTGACACATCATCCTGTTGCTCTGTTGTTGCCTGGTCTGGGGTCACATGACTCACCTGACCCCTGCTCACTCCACTCCTGATGACATGTGTGTATATGTGAATGTGTGTGTATGTACTGTATGTGTGTGTGTGTATTGTGCGTTGGGATTAAGTGAATCATCAGGCCAGCCTATATTCCTCCTGCCACATCAGATGACCTCACTTCAGAGTCAGGCCAATTAAGTCTGTCTGTGTGTGTGTGTGCATGTGCACACAAAACTACACACACGCACGCACACAACTGATCTGAGCAGTGAAGCTCTGCTGTTCAGAAGCACCAGATTTATCCTTCGGTTTCACCCCGTAATAGTCTGTTGCTACATCAGTGCACCATCAAGATTTGAGGGAAGGCATGAGAATGTTCCGTGGGATGAATAATTAACTTGTCAATGAAGCACACATTTGCATCGCCCACCAGACACCCACTGCAATTAACGACTGATTTATTTGCTGGATGTTTGGATCGGAAAGCTAAATTTAACCCTTAAAGTAATCCTAAACGGAACATATGCACACACACACACACACAGGCACGCATACACACAAGCACACACACACGCACACACACACGCAGCGCAACACATAAAAAACACTCCTGTCATTCTTCTTCATTACTCTAATTGGAACAATGGCAGTTTAAGTGGGACCTTGGCTGAATAATGAACTTGTTTGTTCTCCCTCTCCCTGTGTTTAATCACCATGAGGCGAGACTAAATCTTCTTAAAGTCAGTCAGACGTAGAGAGGAGTCCACCTCACTGAGTCGCACAGATGTACAATGCAAGGCAGAGAGGTTCTAGTGTCTCCATGGATTTGCCACTAAGCTCTGTCCTTCTATACCCAGAGAGGCAACTCATGCATTATACAGTAGAACACTAACTAGGATAAGCCCTGGGCACAGGTGTGTGGGTGGGACTGTGTGTGTGTGTGTGTGTGTGTGTGTGTGTGCGTGTGTGCGGGTGTGTGGGTGTGGGGGGGGGGGGGGGGTGAGACATTGTTACTGTCAAATGTTTGACTTTTTTTTACATTTACATTTGCAAACATTCCCATGTATCAGGGAGCAGCTGAGTGGACTGCCTGTGTGGCAACACATGACATCACATCTGTTGTTGTATGTGCGTGCATGCATGAACAGCGCTGTATTTATGTGCGTACATGTTCTATACAGGATCGTACAGTGCTGTGTGTGTTAGTGCATACAGTACAGAGCTGTACGTGTGTTTGTGCGTACAGTACAGAGCTGTACGTGTGTTTGTGCGTACAGTACAGAGCTGTACGTGTGTTTGTGCGTACAGTACAGAGCTGTATGTGTGTTTGTGCGTACAGTACAGAGCTGTACGTGTGTTTGTGCGTACAGTACAGAGCTGTACGTGTGTTTGTGCGTACAGTACAGAGCTGTATGTGTGTTTGTGTGTGAGAAAAAAAAAATCAGGAGACCGAGGCAGAAGGAGCTAGTGTGAGAATGTGTGACTTCCTGCATGTATGTGTATTAGTGTGTGTGTTCAGTATGTGTGTGTGTCTGTGTGTGAGAGTGTACATGAGTGTGAGTTGGTGGCTGATTGATTCGCAGTGACAGGGTCTTAAGGAGTGGGGGCACAGGGACCAGAGAATCCTCTCTCCCGGTCCGACAGTGATGACATCATCGCTGCTCACAGCCCAGCCAAGCCTCCATTACCACAACACTTCCCAGAATCCCACCTGAGAGCCATGCCCCCCTCTCACACTCTCTCACTCTCACACACCACACTCACACAATTCACACACTCAATACACACAGTCACCACACACATTCAGTAGTGTCCAGCAGACCAGGGCTCGTCATCTCCCGCTCCCAGGGTGGCCTGTGGACCCAACAGAGGGAGGGGGCTCCCTGCTCCTCCAGGTGTCCTGGGAGAAAGCAAGAGGGAGAATGACGAAAGAAAAGAGAGAGAGAGTGAGAAAGAGGGAGAGAGAGAGAGAGAGAGAGAGAAGGGAACACAAAGAGAGAGAGAGAGAGAGTGAGAGAGAGAGAGAGAGAGAGAGAGAGAGAGAGAAGGGAACACAAAGAGAGAGAGAGAGAGAGAGAGAGAGAGAGAGAGAGAGAGAAGGGAACACAAAGAGAGAGAGAGAGAGAGTGAGTGAGGTGGAGAAGATATTAGAGACACAACCATTATATATACTCTTGTTACATCAATAGTGGGGGAGGAGGCGGAGGCAAAGGTCTCTCTCCATAAATACACCGTGGGGTGATAATAATAATCCGAAATGGCATTAGCTGCAGAGCCTGAGATAATGTCATTGGTTGTCACAGATATTGCTTCCCGCCCGGTCTCCTCACATTAACAGAGACAGCAGTGCTTCCATACCCTCAGAGAGCTTACACTAGACATTTCAATAATCTGCCGGCTTGTTCCAATCTCTTCCCCTTCGGTCCCAATCAGTCTCTCTCTCTCTCTCACACACACATTTTCACACACACTCTTATGCCTACATGCACACACACAACAGGTTCCTCACGGTGTGCTAAATTAGGCAGGTGGCTGTTAGCAGCCAATCGGTGGAGTTATTTTGGACTGATGCTGAGTGGACACTAACTATGTGTGACTGTGACCAGGGCTGAAGTGTGCAGGACAGGCCAAACGTGTTACATATAAAAGTAGACGAGAGGAGTGGAGAGGGGTGGAGTGGAGATGAGTGAAGTGGAGAAGACAGGAGAGGAGAGAGGTGGAGAGGAGAGGGGTGGAGAGGAGAGGGGTGGAGAGGAGAGGGATGGAGAGGGGTGGAGAGAAGAGGGGTGGAGAGGAGAGGGGTGGAGAGGAGAGGGATGGAGAGGAGAGGGGTGGAGAGGGATGGAGAGGAGAGGGGTGGAGAGGAGAGGGGTGGAGGGAGAGCTCTAAATGTTTGCTATGCCTGCAGGGTTTCTGACGCTGGAGGCTGGACTGCCCTGACAGGTGTCAATCAGCATCCAGGCCTGATAAAGTTGTGTCTACATTCTGCAGAGTTCATTATCCTCCTCTTCCTCCCCATCCCTCTATCACCATCTTCTCACTCTCTGCAAATTATTTGTCTTTTCCTCCATGTAACAATCCAACAGCTTCTATCAGCAATTACAGTAAAGCACGGCCCATGATTACCATATGAAGTTAACGAACATCCTTAAAAGTGCTTTTCAGCGCTGGCTTTTGTCCCCCCAGTGCTCTAGACAAAGAATGCCTCGTTTGTGCCTCTTCCCTTTCTTTCAGCTCTAATTTTCAATTAGAACCAGTGACACATACTGTGGAGGCTGGAAGAAATGATAAGCAAAGCAAATGCAAATTGTCTTGGTAAGCGGCACACCAGTGTCTGTGTCTCGGAGTGTGTGTCTGCGTGTGGCATCATAATAGGCCTACATTCAAAACCCAGCAGCGCTCGCTGTGTTACAACCCCTGCGGTAAAGCCCTCACATACGAGGGCCGCACCACGCCAATAACAGTTACGAACCTGGTCTCTCTCTCCTTCCTGAATGCAATAATCAGCGGTGTGTGATCATAACAGTTGTGTCATAAACCTCTGGTATATTGGAGAGGGAACTCGGCCTCAAGAGCGTAATTAGACTGTGTTAATGACACGGGTGAGGTGGAGAGCAATCATCGCTGCATTCTTCGTTCATCCGCACTGTCTGGTAGAGCTTGGGGAAACTCACTTGACAGTACTCCAAGCAATCAATGCAGCATTTATTTTACAGTAGGCATAATTATCTGTTAATTATCCATGTCTTGGTGGCATTGTGTAGCTACGTGGCGGGGACACTGGTGTTACATTCAGTATCACAGTTGTGCCATTTAACCCGTTTGTCCATGACGCTATTCGGTGGACTTTTGCTTACAACCACTGGGCGCGTTCGCGAGTCGTCTGATTTAGAAACTTGTGTTCACCTGCTTAAAACAAAAGTTCACTAAACAACTAGTTATGCTAGTTGTGCTCGGATCCACTACGTTTCAACTGGGCGGAGGGTTTCAAAAGCCCCACTGAACCCTACTCCTGGAAGGAAGATTACAATTAATCAGATAGTAAAAATAGCTTTGAACACCTTTTTACCCAATATACTCAAAACAATATTTAGACAGGATTTCACGTTAAACTAAACCTGGTCTGTTTGTGTTAGGAATTGTATTATGGCTCCACCTAGTGGACAACCATGGGGAACTACAAGTCATAACTCAAAATATGTTGTCTTAAATTCAACACTCAACATTCAGAAATGAACCCTTTTCAAAATCCACTTGGATTTTTTTGGGGACGTCTAATTTTGTTGCGTTATGAGCAGAATAGCACGATAGCCGGTTACAATGGCACATGACGTTCCTGCTGTAAGGGCATCATCAGTAAACTAGGTCTTCTTCTCTCTGAGCAGAACTGGGTCTAACAGATACCGCTGCTCTGAGACCAGACGCAGAACACCAGCCCTCAGAGCAGCAACTAACAGTCACCTCCTCTTACTTTCTAGGGCACAAGTTTACACCTACTCTTTGGGTCTCATGCTGCTTCTCCCAGTACTCACACACACACACACACACGCAAGCACACACACACACACACACACGTTGTGTCCTTTTCCATGACCTCTACGTGACTCCTGTAGTGCTGATGACGTCAGTCCATGGCAGGGGTGTGTGTCTCGCATGGCTGAAACAACGCTAACACTGATTGTCAGTAAACCTCTACATCTTCCAGCATGGTGTGAGGGATCTGGGCATACATGATACTTACTGTGTGTGTGTGTGTCTGTGTGTCTGTGTGTGTGAAAGAGAGAGAGAGAGAAATATGAAGAGAGATTCAAAGGTCATTTCCTCGACACATACCTCTGCTCTTCCTGCTGTATGACAGGCATTCTGGGCGAAGCAGGACAGATAGGACGTTACAGCTACATTAGCAGCATTAGCATAGCAGCTATTGTGAAATCAGAACATGCACTCCTAGCAGATCTAATTACACAAGAACATTCCAGTGAAGGAGTACGCCTCTAAGCTCCAACCCCAGCCTCAGCCCCAGTTCCAACTCCAACCATAGGCCCAGCCTCAACCTGAGTCTCAGCCCCAGCCCCAGCCTTAACCTCAGCCCCATCCCCAACAGCAGCCCCCAGCCCTATAAGAGGGGGCCATTACTTGAGATCCTATCATCCTTGACCTATATATATCAGACCTGTGTAATCATCAGAGCACCAGGCTCTACTCTGGTCAAACAATAAGGCTTCACATTACTGCCTCCTGAGGCTGTGTCCTCCTCAGCCAGTCTCCTGCCTCGTCCTTTTCTGCGCCTCTCCTCAACGCTCCTCTCTGCTGTAAGGGGGGGGGGGGGGGGGGGGGGGAGCAGCTCCCAAAGCCAGCCTTTGTTCTTGGGTGAACAACTTTTTACACATGCTTAGAAACTTTGGCATGTTGCGTAAGAGGATGTGTGTTGTCATGGCCTAGTTTAGGAGGACGCTCGCAGTCCCCAGATGGTGAGAGGGAAAAGCGATGTTGCTCTAAATACACATGAACACTTCTTACCGGAGTGGAAGAATGTTAGTCTGAGAAAAGGTCTGCTGTCATACATATTATTTTGCAGATACACCTGCAAGATTCGGTTAACGAGACAAGGTGTTTGCATGTTTAATCGTTTGTATTATTTCGACTCATTGTCCATATCTCACACATCAGTCCGACTGCAGAGGAGAGGATTCTAGTGCCACCCCAGTGTCAGCAGGTTTGGCTGGGTGGATCCACCGTCACTGTAGAGGTCCTGCAACCTCGCCCCACAAACCTGCTATGTTTTTTTTGAAGAACAAGCAATTCACCCCAAAAACAAATGTAGAGACAGAGACAGAAAGAGTAGAGAGATAGAGAGGGAGAAACAGAGAGCAAGATATGGCGAGAGAAAAAGAGAGAGAGGTGTGTGACCTGCTTCCAGTCACCAGTGCTCTTTGCTATGACGACTCCTCTTGGTGTGTAACAGAGGAACCGAGCTGGCTCACTGTAGCACACAGGAGCACTGCAGGGGAAACACCATGGGAAGTGAGACTCAGGGCAGCTTTGTCACAGTTCATTCTTAAAGATTTTGCTTCCGAAGTGACATCGATAGCTTTGAACTTGAGGTGTATCTGGCCTCAGTGCTACTGCCAGGCCAGGCTAGTGTGTGTGTGTGTGTGCATGTGTGTGTGTGCGCGTGTTTGGAGGGTGGGAAGGGTTAGCATGGACAATGTACAACAGCGTCAGTGAGAAACTAGGACATGACAGTATCTCACTGGAAGGGATCAAACTGAATTTTTTACAGTAATACAACACTAGTTGTCAATCACTTTACATGTACGTCAAAGTGATTGACTACAGGAGTCGAGACAAACCCAGTCTAGACAGACCCAGTCCAGACAGACAGGTCCATAGCCAAGCAAAAACAGGAAGGAAGAAACAACAGCTTGGCAGAGAGGGCCAGTGGAAGTCATGACTCTCATCCCTCATCCAGAACCTTGTATGGTCAAACAAGCATGGTTGAATTACAGTCATACTGTGGTTGTCCTGTTATGAAAACCTTCAAACTAACACAGATGGTTTGTCTGAGAGAGGAACCGTACCGACCTGTGGCCTCGCATACCAGATCAATGCAGAGCAGTACTGTATGAAGACCAACTGACAAGAAGAGAGGGATGGGGAGAAGAGGAGATAAAAGGAGAGATTGCAGGGTATGGAGAAGGAGGGAAAGCTAGAAAGGGAGAGAGAGAAAGCGCTAAAGATAAAGATTGCGACGGTAAACTATTATAAGACAACACATGTGCCCCAGTAGATTCCAGATCTAATTATTCATCTCCGCCTGATTATTTACTAATGAAAGAGAGGCTCCTGCAGATACAGTTACATAACGTCCCTAAACTGGAACATCTTTTTAGAATACCTCCAAGGTGATATCATGGTAGGAGAATCCTCTGCTAAACATGAACACATGTGAATGAGGTCTCCTGACTTCCACAGATAAACAAGGTTTGCGCTTTGGCAAAATGATTGAACATTATGCAAAAACAATGTGTCTTAGAATGGCTGAATTGAAACGCAACGCAGATACAGGTGGATCATGTATGCTCGACCTGCTCCCCTCTGACAGCCCTAAGGAACAAGACTACAGGGGGTTTATGTGTCTGTCTGCTTCTAATTTATAATCTCCAAGCCATCTGTATTAGATAGAAAACACAGCCTCGAACTGCAGGTGAGCCATGTTAGTTCATCTCATCATTGAATACATGGCTGGAAAACTGAACTATAAACAACGACTAGTTGTTTTCTGCTCAAACTAAATGACAATGATCATGTTTTGTAGCATAGCATGCAAGGTTAGCTTCAACGTATCGATGCTTGTTCAGGGTTTTGCGTGTCCTATTTAAAACAGGAGCAATTACCTATGATGAACATTAGGGGGTGGCATCACCGCTTTATGAATTATGACACACACATGGTCTCAATGAAACATATACTTCACAACAAAATACCACGCAATACACAACACTGCTAGTAATTGAAGCTCGGAGCAGCAACATCCTCAGACATGCAGACAGACAAACAGATAGATAGACAAACATACATACGTACAGACATGCAGACAGACAGACAGACAGACAGACAGACAGACAGACAGACAGACAGACAGACAGACAGACAGATAGACAGACAGACATACATACATAAGTACAGACATGCAGACAGACAGATAGACAGACAGACATACATACGTACAGACATGCAGACAGACAAACAGATAGACAGACATACATACGTGCAGACAGACAGACAGACAGACATACATACGTACAGACATGCAAACAGACAGACAGACTGGAGCATTGGTCACATGCAGCGCGTCCATCTCTCTCATCTGATTGGCCCTCCAGGTGGCCACACAGCTCATCACCCTGTCAGAGCTGCCCCAGGAATGACAACATCAACAGCCCTCACATGATCCCTCTTCCTCCCTGACACACTAGACGTGTGGGAAGGAAAGGAGAATGTCAGGCAACTGTTCTGAGGTAAACCACCAGTGTTTCTAAGAACTTTCCAGGACTTTTTAAACAACATCCCCAACCCTCTACCTGACTTTTACCTCGGCCTCCCTCGCTCCCTCTGTGGTCTGATCCTTCATGCCTGCATACCTTCCTACCTCGGCTCACAGATTGGCCCTCTTGCTGGCTAGCTGGAATGACCAATGGGGGGGGGGGTAGGGAATGTTGAAAGGCATGATGGGAATGCCAGGTGTTTATCAGTGTTTGCAGGAATCTCAGGTTGAGTGACCACTCACCTGACCTACTAGCTCTGGACTCCCTGGTGGTTAGTTGACTACATGTAACCTACCGTAGCTAAATAGCTGTTCATGTGAGGTAAAGGTTGTGCGAACACAGTGTACGGTAGAGGGGAGGGCGGAGGGCGGAGGGGTGGGGTCAGAGAGAACAGCGTGTTCAGAACAACTTCATGCCGCTATCAGCAAGTCCATGTGCTCTCCACAACAAAAGATGTGGCGGGTGCTTGTAGGGTGATAATCTATAGCATGTTAGCTCACAGAAGAGTTACACAACATGGTGACATAAAGCTGGAAGGGAGCCAAGTGCTACCTCACCTCGTAAACATTTGTTTGATTGGAACCCCCTCAGGGATCAGGGTTTCACCATGACCATACAGCCTGCACTGTACATCCGTGATGAAGGTCGTTTTCTCCTTGCTCTGAGAGAAAGGAAACCTGACCGTGAAAATAAAGAGTAGGGCGATCAGGACCTTTAAGTGCAGCAACGGGTTTCCGTACGTTCTGTTTCATCTGGAGCTTGGTTTGGCCCAGAGAATGTTCTAGAACACGTTGTGGTGAGGTAGAAACCACATCATGGACTGCAAACCCCACATCTGAATGCTGCACCAACACACAGACTGTGCATACTGATGACAGAAGTATCTGAAACATTCATCTAACCCAGACCACCTCTGATCAAGTCCATGTGGTTTAGAGGAACCTGACCACAGTTACTCCACAGAGAGGACACTGTCATCATCTAGTCATTACTGAACACCTCAGTTTCTCATCATTGGTGACAAAGCAGCAGCTAAAAACAGATTTGGGACCACAGGACTGTTTGCGTGTGTGTGTGGTCGGAGGGTGTTAGGCTGAGTTAGGGCAGGGCTGGAGAGTGTTCTACCACCCTGCATGACCACAGCACTCACCCACACTTTTCAGACCAGGACATTATTACAGACACACACACACACCCTTCTGTCCCAGCCTGGTTCTGTGTCAAGGTTTGTTCCTGTGTTTATTTTCTTTCCCCTGTGTTTTCCCCCTCCCAGACCTCCTCACTGCACAGCAGTGGAATGTCCCTGGTACTGACGAGCTCCTGACCATGTCTTTCAGGACTGTGTTAGGGCCGACTGGGCTTGTGAAAACAGGTTCATATCAGAGTTTAAGTTCCCACACATGTACCATTCAGTCATTTGACATGTCTAAGTCCCTCCTGCCTCTTACTTCCAGGGTTGGGAGCACTTAGCCTCTTCCTACCCATCTCCTTCATCTCTAGACACAAGCTATCCCTCATCCAACACCTGACCTTAGACCACTCTGGCCTACATCACCCAAATCCCTTCACCTCACCCCTCCTCTATCCCAGAAACCTAACCCAATCCCTGAACCTCACCTCACCCCACCCAAACCCCCGACCTCACTCTCTCTCTTCCCCAACCTCTGAACCTCTCTCTCTACCCCAAACTCTAAATCTCTCTCTCTCTCTCCGCCTATCTACATTTATCTCTCAAGAACTCATTGGAAGAGTAATCACAGGGGTAGGAATGTCCTTACTCAGGGAAATACGTGCTTGTCTGTGGAGAAAGCAGCCAGGGACTGTGCCTTGTGGCTGTGATATGAAAACAAAACAGCCATAACCTTTCACAACTTCTGAGTAGAGAACACAATGTACATGTAGGGCACACACACACACATAGACACACACACACACACATAGACACACACACACACACATAGACACACACACATAGACACACACACACACATAGACACACACACACACAGACACACACACACATAGACACACACACACATAGACACACACACATAGACACACAACACACACACAATCAGTAATGGAAACATAGTGTACATTTAGTGATGTAAATGTATGTGTACATAAGAATGGTCAACATCAGAAGTGTTTACATAACTCACATACACACACACACACATAAAACACACTCACGTACACACTCACATACACACACACACAAATGCAAACGGCAGGGATTTTACAATGAGTATTTTATTTGAGATGGTAAAAGGTTGTCCTAAGCTTGTATCTCTTTAAGCGACTGTTAGCTATAAATCAACATCAATCTTTGAGATTTTGTTTGCTCTCGATGAGACAATGTTTCAACATTATTTTATACCAAAATACTTATCATAACACATCAGTAACAACAATACTAATAAACTGTAACAAAACCAATTAAAACTTAAATAACATAATACTTAATAAAACAACGATATCCAGTTATACTGTCCTAGTAATGTTGAGAAACTAACAAAACCATGTGTCATCTTAATGTTTTGTTTCTTAAACATTTTCAAAAGTTTCATAAAATGGAAGCGTGATAAATAACAGAAATACTAACATAGTATAATGTTCTGTAGTTAAGATTTAGTTTCAATGCAAAAATACATTCATGACATTCATATCAGTTAAGTCAAATAATACATGGGTTGACAATGACCAAAACACATAAAGGACTACTGCATGGACCGACACACAGAAAGCAACACGTGTGTATCTTCAGTTAGATGCAGTTTAACTGCATTAAGCTTTTATGCTATGGTTATTTTCAAGGGTAAATGGAAATCTTTGAGTGTGTGTATAAGTGTGTGTATATGTGTGTGTGTTTGTGTGACTGTGGCCGTGCTTTTGTTTGACTGTGCATATGTGTTTCGGTGTTCCTCTTTCTTCTTCTCTCCTTCTCTGATCCCATCCTCTAGGTTTCTCTCAGACCACCGCTGATGTCCAGGGCATGCTTGTACACCTGTGTGACGTCATCCATGTCCCCGAGCAGTGAGAAGCTGCCGTTGTCCCCGGGAGAGGCTGGGGTGCACTGGGTCACCCTGCCCCCGTGGAGCGGTGCTGCTGCCTGGAGGCCTCGCAGGCCTGCCAGCTGGAGTAGATCCTCGGCCGACATGCAGGCCCTGATGCTGGGCCCGGGCGTGGCCGTTGGCCAGTCCATCCCAAGGAAGGGAGCGCCAGACAGGCTCGTGTCGTCGCTCACGACGCCGGAGGGCCGGCTCTGGCTGCGAGAGAGGCCTCCGGAGTCGGCGGGCCCTTCCGACTCGCCCATGAAGCTTGTGGAGATGTGGTTGTCGCGGGCGTGGATGGAGGAGTACTTGCCGTTGCGCTTCAGGATGCCTTTCCTCCCCATGGAGCGTTTGGCGGGGGAGCTGGCGGGGGGTGCCATGGCGACGCCGATCCCTACCACGGCGGCGGACTCCCAGCGCTCTGGAGAGGAGTAGTACCCAGACTCTCTCTGCTGCTTGTTCTTCAGGATGCCCTTCCTGGGGAGGGTGGGCACCATCTTGGCAGGAGAGCCCCCCAGACAGACCTGGTCTTCCTCCTCGTCCTCCTCCTCCTCGTCCTTCTCGGGGCTGGAGGTCAGACCCCCGTCCGGGAAGTGAAGGGAGCGGCTGAGCTCGATCTCCCCCAAGCTGTGAGACCTCTGGTCGGGCACACGCGTCTTCAGGATCCCCTTGGGTCTCTTCAGTCCCGGCTTATCCTCCACCATCGTCTGTCGCGTTCCGCCCTCATTTTCCTTCATGGGCTTCTTCACCCGCTGGCGGCCCAGGAGGGGGGGGTCGGGGGGTGGAGGGCTGTCGGGGTGGTGGGGGTCCCTGGGGGCGCCAGGGGGGATCGGGGACTCTGCGGAGGTGGGGTTCTTCCAGTCGAAGAAGCGGGCGAGCATGGGCGAGCCCTGCTGCTGCTGGCCCTGGCAGTCACACACGCTGCTCTTCCAGCCCCAGTTCACCCACCAGTGGTTGGCCACGTCCTCCACCGTGGCCCGGCGCTCCGGGTTGACCATCAGCATCCAGCGGATCAGACCACGCGCATCTGGAGGGGGGAGAGGGGAAACGTTGGGTGGGGTTAGCACTGTATCTATTGAAGATAGAGAGAGAGGGAGAGGGAGAGGGAGAGGGAGAGGGAGAGGGAGAGGGAGAGGGAGAGGGAGAGGGAGAGAGTCTGGGTTCAGCCTACCTGAGGCCTGGGTAGGTTCTTTGTATTCTCCGTTGCTGATCTGCCGTATGAGCTGGACGTGGTCTGTTCCGTCGAAGGGCATGGTCCCATACACCAGAGTGTAGAGCAGTACGCCCAGGGCCCAGCTGTCCACCTGACAACAACAACAACAACAGCTCACTCTCATGTTCTGTCATCCTGATTTCTTCAACATAATCAACCAGACAAACAGACTATCCAGCAACCCAGCATCTACACAGTCATGCATACACTAAGACCCTTCAGTCTGAAGGACCTGGGTGGTCAGCTGAGAAGGTTGTATAATCTTTGGCTCTCCAGTCCATCTCAGGCTCTGATTAACTCCAGTTATCTCCAGGAACCAGTGTGTGAATCACAGCTGGGAAACAATAGACTCGTTTAGAGGGAAGTCCACTCCCCTGACTCCTCAACCTGGGAAATGGGCATCCAGTATGTGTGTGGGTGTGTGTGTGTGTGTGTGTGTGTCTCGAAAGCTGTGATTGTTGGCAAAAGCCCAGTTCCTGACGGCCTTTGACCATTTTTATTCTCAGGAAATTAGTTAGAATACGGAGCGGGTGGGGAGGTAGAAGATAGGGAGTGTGTGTGCTGCATGTGTGTGTGTGTGTATAACGTGTGTGTTGAGGGGGGGATTTATGTAATGTTAATCTTTAGGGAGGTGTACTGCAGCTAATGATTTGGAACAGGGATATCTCAAGATCACTAATGCATTCTCAGGGCCGTGTTTGGTGTGAGTGATGGCTACGGGGCCAGAGTTGGCTCTGGCAGCCTCAACAAAACTCCTTTCAGACTAGGGACCACATGTCTATGGCACACCACACACACACCACACACACACCACCACACACACCACACACACACACACACACACACACACACACACACACACACACACACACCACACACACACCCCCCCACACACCACATACACCACACACACACCCCCCACACACCACACACACTAAACCACACACACACCACACACACACACACACACCCTTTGACCTGAGTGTTCAGGAAATGGCTGCGATATAAATGCTGGCACAGGAGCCTAGAGGCTCTGTGAGTGTGGAGTGTTTGTGGTGTGAGGTGTGTGTGTGTGTGTGTGTGTGTCCAGCAGAGACTGTGGAGTGAATGGATGTTTTATGTGGCAAGAGTCATGTTTGGACACCCATGAATTTCAGCCAACCTAAGAGCTGTGAAGGCCAGAGGGAAACGACTCTGGGAGTTCCCTGACGCTTCCCTGTGTTCCTCTTGTTTAGTCTGGGGGGTTTCCACTGGTTCAGATCCCTATCTTAGCTCTATTCATTCTGCTTGTGCTCTTAGAGGAGGAATCACTGCAGTCAAGGACATCACAGTGGGAGATAGAAATGGTGGAGTAGGAATGGAGAGTTCGGTTCCCTGGGAGCTGTTCTATTTTAAGTTTGAAATCAGGCCACATAGACACGTGCACAAGTGATTATGCTGTATGCACAAGCATAGGCACATAAACACACAAACATACACACACACACACACACACAGAACAAACACACACGGAGGAATTCATTTAGTTCTGAAAGGATAGTACAAGTGTCAGCTATGTGGCAGTCAATACCAATATCAGCTATTGATCCAATCAGCTGATCAGCAAAGCTGATGAACGAGCCCTAGGACTGTGGGTCCTGATTGTGTGCTGAGTGTTGGCTACCTCGGGGCCGTGGTAGGGCCTCCCATTCACGATCTCAGGAGACGCGTACAGGGGGCTGCCGCAGAAGGTCTGCAGCAGCTGGTCTCTGTGGTAGAGGTTGGACAGACCAAAGTCTGCAATCTGGGGAAGGAGGAGTCGAATTGTATCAGACACACAGCACCGATCACAGCCTTGTTCCTATGAGGATCCTGCCCTGAAAATGCAACTTTTAGAAATTCAGTCCTCAAAAAAAGACTCCAGCTGAAAGAGAAATGATACCTTTATGTTGCAGTTTTCGTCCAGTAGAACATTTTCCAGTTTCAAGTCCCTGTGCACCACACCATTCTGTAAACATAGCAACACAGAAACATTGTAGGATGACATTGTTTTAGATTTCAGCTCACAAAGCCTTCTAGTCAGCCATGCTGGTGATGTCATCCACAGTGGCTCTTTTCAAGTGGCATGTGTCCTGTAAAAAAAAATCTAGCTTTTCTAAATTTACCATATGATGAATCCTGGCCCATAAATGTGTTGCGTCGTTGGACGACACTATAGACAGTGGTTAAACAGACCCAGGCTGTGATGTCATGATAAATAAGATACAGCCACACCACATTACCACGGAGTGTGTTTCTCATTCGTTATCCGGGGGAAATGCACGTAAACCAGATGTGTGAACACTGACACTGATCATGTGTAAAGTCTCTCTCTCTCTCTCTCTCTTCTCTCTCTCTCTCTCCTCTGCCTCTCCTCTCTCTCTCTCTCTCCTCTCTCTCTCTCTCCTCTGCTCTCCTCTCCTCTCTCTCTCTCTCTCTCACACACACACACACACACACACACACACACACACACACACACACACACACACACACACACACACACACTCAAAGGAAGTGGAGGAAGTGTGACCTGTCCTCATCTACTGCTTCCCTTCCCCTTTAGCCCAGTTTTTGCCCTGGGCAATGCCCTCATGATGTCACCAGCAACTGTTGCCAGCCCTGAAAGTGTCTCCTCTGAGGGGGAAGTGACATCATCACTTCATGTCATCCGTCTATCTCCACCTGGAAGGACACCCTGTAGCCAGCTTGCCCCAATCCTGCCCTCACTGGGGTGGGGAGGAGGGAGGGGTAGGGCGGAGGATGGACAGAGGAAGGAGAGGGTAAGGGTTAGGGTCAGGCTCACCTTGTGACAGTGGTGAACTGCTGAGACGATCTGCCTGAAGAAATGTCTGGTCTCTCTCTCAGTCAGACGCCTGCGCTCGCTGATGTAGTCATACAGCTCTCCTTTACTGGCATACTCCATCACGATGACAATCTTCTCCTTGTTCTCAAACACTACACAAGGAGGGAGAGGTAGAGAGAGTCAGAGAGAGAGAGACAGGTTACGGTACTTCTACCAGAGTGTGTGATTCTATGTGAGGGATGTTACAGGTCAGTCTATGCTGCTCTGATGTCTATGTTTCTCCCTCCTGTTCTGGGCATCATAGTGTGTGTAGCATAGTAGCTGCACACATCTGCCTTATGTCCACTCTCAGGTCATGTGGTTGGACCTGATAGTGTAAACAGACAAGAGGGGGAATGGGTTACAGATGAAGAGAGAGATAAAGAGAAAGAGAGTCACTACTGTATCTCTCTCTCTCTTTCTTTCTTTCTCTCACTCTCTCTCCTTCCTGCCCTGCCTCTGATTGATGTAAGGTGACGATCTGAGACACACTCAAACCCTTCCTGACAAACATGCTGGCAATAAAGAACCCACAGATGACTCTAATAGGAACCATCTATACATCTGTTTGCGCTCCGTTACACAAGGGGACATCTATGGCGATGACACGAGCAGGATCGACACGATGAAAGACTTAAAGTTGGCAGGGCGCGTGTGACTGGAAGTGTGTCAGGAAAAGAGGTGGGGGTGGGGGTGGGGGTGGGGGTGGGGGTGGGCGCTCTTTTGCTAGGTACCATGGTAAGACGAGCTCTCTGTCTCTCACCCACCCACCCACACACCCACACACCCACACACACTCCTGCCTACCTTCATGGATGGAGATGATGTGAGGGTGTCGTAGGGCGGACATGATCTCGATCTCTCGGCGGATGTGGACCATGTCTTGTTCATCCTGGATTTTCTCCTTCCTGATGGACTTGATGGCCACCTGATGACATCACATCCTGTTAGCTCAACAGCGTCACTAACCCTCACCAACATTCACTGAGAGATCTAGCCTAACAGCAGACCACTATGGTGACAATCCTTTACGAACTCTTAGGCCGATCAATAAAGCAACGGTCAATGTGTCTCTGTGGTTACCACAGGTTTGGAGTGACTGATGAGATGAACATTTTGTCATTATTAATATAATATTCAACTTGGGTGAATATCTGGAATGGGACTTCTCTGTTTACATTCATGACCCTCAACAGGCTATGTGCGCTTGTGCGCGTGTGTGTTTGTGAAACTGTCTTAAATTCTGAACAAGGTATCAGTTTTCCACTCTTCTCTTTCCTGTTTCTTCCTCTCCCTATTGTTCCCTTGTCTCTCACTCTGTCTCTCTCATTCTCTATCTTACCCTCTCTGTCATTATCTATATCATTACCCATCTCCAAGGAGGGATGGTAAGTAGGCCTGGTAGCCTATCAACCTTGAGAGAAACTGGGTCTCTAGAAGGACATACAGGTCAGTGCAACCCAATGGAGACAGAAATATATGAGCCAGTATATTAATAGATGTTCCATTTGCACCAAATCTCAGACTCTCCATGGCAGTGACTCATGTCGAAATGTTATCAAGGTTATGGGATAAACAGAGTGAGGACACACACGTGGAATAAACAGCGGGTGTTTATTCCACATAGACTTTCCATATATCCCTCTTCACAAGGAATTCCTCGTAATGTAATATTCATCATACAATTTTGTACGTGGAAAAAAATCCCCCCCAAAATGTGGATGCACCAGAGCGTTAGTAGCTTGCCCTAATATCCACCCCCCTGCCTGGGTTCGACAGAATAGCATTTCTAGTGGAAGTAGTAACTGAGTCAGAGAACAGGAAACGCCTGTGAGTCTGACTTCCTGTCTGCACATACGTCACTAATGGAACCGTATCCTCCATCATTCCATTTAAGGGATAAAACATGTAGACATGTGGGTCTGGCTCTGACAAAGAGCAGGAAAGGGGAAATATTTCCAGCCATGTAAAAGCACCCCCCAGCTCAACCTTATCTCATGATTATGCAACACAACGGATAACACCTAACTTGTCATTATGACCACATAACTGTGAAATCATCATAGATCTTCATTTAGTGTGCCATGGTCACTACACTATTACATCAAAATGGTGCCTTTTTTCTCAAAAATATATATCTTATGTCTCCTCTCATATCTCCTGTCACCTGCTTTCCTCCTTCACCTGCTGTACTCTCAGTAAAGGAACAGTTCCTTCACTCTTATATAAAACAGCAAGTGCACAGTTCCTGGCTTGCACGTACTGTACATCTAGGTGTGTGTGATCCTATTGGCTTCATGAATGAGTTAGTGCTGAACAGCAATATTCAAGTCAGATTTCACACATGCACAGTAACTGGCTGGCTTGGGCTCCTGTCTCCTGTCTCCTGTCTGTGTGTGTCCTGTGTGTCGTACATCCTCAGACACCGGCAGACAAATGTAGCAGCCAGGTGGGAAGCTTGTTTAGCGAGGCCAGCTACGCACAACGCACTGCAGTGTGTGTTTATGAATGTGTCTTGTCTGTGTCTGGGTGTTGCCCCTTCGCGTCACTCCGACCATATCCTGTCTTCACACCAAAGTGTTAGGTACCAAGGGAGGAACACATACCACACAGCCTGACTTCCCCCTGTCAAACTTGATGTTGTCTAATGTGTGTTGATTTCAAGTTGCACTATTACTATTATTTCTTATTTTTTTCGTTTTATCATCTGGTTTTATGTATATATAGCTATATAACAAATCTGTCTCTGTTTATTATTTAAACTCATGTTGTATTTTTAAGTTCTTATTTTTATTTTTTTTCTACTTTTTATATTAAGCACTTGGAGTTGCATTCGTTGTACTGTATACATACAGTACAACGAATGCAAATGCATATGCAACCAGTGAATTGATTGATTCACTGGTTGGTTGGTTGGTTGATTGATTGATTGAAAGGTTAGTTTGTCCTGTCACTGCAGAAAGGCAACTATCATTAACTTTGAGACATATGTGCAAGTAACACTTTCAGCATAAGTGTATGTTAAATCAAATGTATTACGGTCAGAAATCAACCCACGCCTCAACTCACCACTCTACCGGAGTTTCTCTCAACGGCTTTCTTCACTTTACCGTAGGTTCCTTTCCCCAGCGTCTCCAGTAACTCGTACCGGTGTTTAAGATTATGTTTGTGATGATGCTTCTTGACACCCCCGGATAACGTTCCCTCGTCCATAGGTGTGTCCCCGTTGTAGTCGACAGGTAAAGGTCTGTCAACACATGCCTGAGCATCCGACGAGTTACTAATGCTAGACCGCCGACTTTGCCTAGACTCGGTTCCAATGCTGGACCGCCGATTCTGTCGAGATTCAGTCCCAATGCTGGACCTTCGAAGCTGTCTGGACTCATTTCCAACGCTGGATCGCCGAATCTGTCCAGACTCTGAACAACCACTTGACCGCCGACGTGTTTGAATGAGAGCAGTTTCCATCCTTACTGTATAATTTGCTGTATGCCAGTATTTGCCTAACTTAAAGCGGCTATAGCCTACTGCAGAAGTGTAAACGATTAAAACTGAGTTCATAGAAATCGCTAATTGCTCATTCATGCGGTATCAAATATGTCCAAATCTCAAGTCAATTCCCGAAAATGTCAATTCCATTTCCAGAGCGTCTTCAGCAATCTGTTCTCGTGCCTATACGGTCAATCAACTGATGGAGCTCCAAAATCCGAACCTGGGTTCTCTAACGGAACTTTCCGTAGATGTAATCAATGATACTAAATGATGTTGACTATCTCATCAGCTCGGCTCCACGCTCTAACTTTTAGTACTGGAAGGTGTGAGAGAGAATTTGAGACAGGAGCGCTGGAGGCGGGGTTCAGACACGGTCTCCCTGTGTTTATGTGTGTGTGTGTGTGTATATGTTTCACACACAGTGTGTGTGTGTGTGTGTGTGTGTGTATGTTTGTCTAATCCAAATATTCTATATCGTTGATGTATTCTTTTGTCTGTGATTAGTCATTGTCATCTGTCATCTGTCTACTTGGGGAAACCCTCTGTTTAAATGTTGATATACTCAGATTTCTTATACACACATTACAAGTCTGCTGCTACTTGGACATCTCTCCTCTCTCCTCTCACTCACACACACACACACACACACACACACACACACACACACACACACACACACACACACACACACACACACACACACACACACACACACACACACCAGGGTCGGGTCCAAGGGGGGGCACTGACGGGCAATGCTCGCCCACATGGAACTCTGTGCCCCCTTAAAAATAGATGTTTGTTGATTTGTATGAAAAAAAAATACTGGCATTGGCTACAAATTAAATATCAAGATGGCTACACTTTCCTGCAGAATATGTAGGTCTGCTCTTATTTTGACTCTCATACATGCTTTGTAAATGCGTGCTCCCCTTGTGAAAAAATGCCCACCAATTTCATTCGTTCTGGAGCTGAGTCTGACACACACTAAGAAAATACATGTAGGTCAGAGACATGTCTCTAAGAAGTGTATGTGGGGTAAAGTCCATCTATGGGCAGCTGCGCACAGGAACCAGCTTGTTATTAATAGTCTAACTAGAGGCCAGTGATATAGACCACAGGCCCTCATCCAGCTGCAGCATGCAGAGACCTCTAGCTCTGCTTCTGAACACCAGGGCTGCTGTACTGAGCCTCTATGTGAGAGGGTGACTGAAACGACTGGCTACCTCTCAGAGATGTGAGGACATGGTCCTCCAGGAAGGAGTTTACTCCTCAGGACCTCATGCCTGGATGAGGAAGAGCAGTTCTGCCCCCCAGTGTCCGTACTGTGTCCACACTTCCGAGTCGGAAGTTCCGACGGCTGAATCTCTCCTGCAATAATCCATTCCCACAACTAGAGGGCGCCCCCTGAACAGTAAACTCTACCATCATCTATTTACCCCTTCTCCATGTCCCCACCCCCTCTGTTTCTTTCTATCTATCTATCGTTTACTAAGGAGAGGAGAGCAGTCTGAACATACCAGCTGCTGCTTCTGTGCTGCCCCTCCTGAACACAGCCCAGGAGCTGTATGATCAGCCTGGGCTAAACTAAAAGCCCCACACCCTCCAGACTGGAGGGTTCCCCTCAACCAAGGGGGGTACATCAGTCTGTTCTCCAGTGAAGGTTGATTTGGGTTTGTGTGAGTGGGTTGGTTGGTTGGTTGGCTGAGGAGTTCAGACCCAGACAGGCAGGGAGAGATGGGGAGTGGTCCTGAGAGTAGGGCAGGGTGCTGTGCATGCCCCCAGGTGGCCTGCCGTGGAGGTTAGCACCCGGGGCCCTGGTCATGCAGGAGTCAGGAATGGAGCTCATTGAGCTCAGTTTTGTCAGGTCTTTTATTTAAGGAGGATTTAGTAAAGAGCCAAAACAGCTAAAAGTCAAAAAGGTTCCCCACATTATCCAGACAACATCCAGACGTCTCCCGGTTTGTTCCCGTGACTCAGACAAAATAAGAACAAATGTACTGTCATGAGCTCCACAGCCAGACTTCCTCTGTCAATGCACGGTAAGCACGCAGGCTCCGAGCACATGTCACCCTGTGTCAAAGCTCAGATGTGCCCACTGAACCAAAACAAAAGCAATTATTTTCACTTGGAAGCAATCTAGCCTCAGTTTATCATTGAAGCAGCGTTAAATTGCAGAGGCTTTGTGAATATTGATGCCATCTAAACAGATAATAATTTGAGTTAGACAATAAAACTGACACTTGGATAAATCGGTCTGTATTTGTCTTAATGCTTAACTGTATCACAGTGACATTGGTTACAAAGAGACAGTCATGAATTTTTTTTTTTGCCTGTCTGACTAGGAATGGTCAAGGATGGTTCGAGGTGCTGTTAAAGACCTGAGGCTTGTGAGTGTGTGTGTGTATGAGTGTGTATGAGTGTGTCTGAGTGTGTGTGAGGTTGTATGAGTGTGTGTGAGTGTTGTGAAGCACCGAGACAGACTCGCGAGAGAGAAGGTAAGCCGAAGGTTTTTAATAGCACCTTTTGGTGTAAAACAAAAACAGGAAACAGGAAACTGAAAAAACGATGTCTCTTCGGTCTTCAAGTGTCTTCGCCTCTGGCCCTCCTGGCTCCATCGTTAGGGTTCTTCTCTCCTTACTGCAAGTCTGGTTAGCAGAAAACATGTCCATATCAACCACCATATCACCCCTTTTTGTCCCCTTTTGTACTCACCAGGAGTGGGGTAGATGAGCAATAGGTGTGCCTCGTTGAGGCTCTCTTCCCCAGGCCAGGAGTAGAGCGCTGGGTTGAGGCTCTCTTCCCCAGCCCAGGAGTAGTTCAAGTTCAAGTTCAAGTCTTTTATTTGTCAGGTACACAGAACAACACAAGGTTAGACTGGGCACTGAAATTCTTAAGACAAGACAACGCAAGCACCTGGCATGACATAACATATAAGTACACGGAACATAATTTACATCTATGCTAAACATAAATAAGTGAAACTTCCTAAATATACAGATAGCAATAAATAATCGACTATACTAACCCTAATACTAAAAAAAACTTCCTAAATTACAGATAACAATAAATAGTGTACTATACTAACCCTAGAGGGCTGGGTTGAGCCTCTCTTCCCCAGCCCAGGAGTAGAGGGCTGGGTTGAGGCTCTCTTCCCCAGGCCAGGAGTAGAGGTCTGGGTTGAGGCTTTGCGTCGGTAACGAGGCCAACGTGCTGCCTACATACGCTGCCTGGTATATAAATGTTACATGTTACTTCTCCATAAGAAATTCTGAATTGGCAAGACTTTAATAAATCCATACCTATCATATTTACTATGCACCATGACTACAGTCAATTTAATTGTATGGGTTTGGCTTTTGTGTTTTCTTTTTTGCTTGTGTCATATGTGCTGCCTGTGAATTGCTCTTCATTAACCATAAAGATATATTGAACTTAACTGAACTGAACTGGCACTAATTGCATTAGCTACCATTGGATATATAACGCAAACATCCTAGTATTGTTCAAACCATATGGATTCCTAGTCTTTATAGCCTTAAACCAGACATGAACTTCAACTGACCATGAACTGAAATATATACAATAATCAAGGGAGTGACACATACCGCTGCATTCACTGCTTTATTTAATGTACTGTATGTAAGATAGTTTTTTTCTCTGTTTGTTGCCATTCATCCCTCCATCTTGCTTGTATAAGCTACTACAGTAGAGTAAAGTTGATATGGTCGCCACCGTTTTTCATGCAACGCGTTCATTCTGGATCTTCCTCAGACTCTATGAGCTCATTCAAGTTTTTATCAAACAAATAATAAACACAATTGTGAACATTTACATCAGTAATAATTAAAGTAAACACATTTACTTAAATACACACATACATACATGTATAAATAACAGCAAGGTGGATCTTAAATGTGAAGAGTTAGGGAACTGTTTTTACCAGAGTTGGGACATGATATTTTCTGGCATGTGTTCCTGGTTCTGATTTCACCTGAACTAATGTACCCTGGGAGAGGAGGTGTTCTGAGCGGCGACCCATCTTATACCCTTCCAGACACCAACATGGCCGCCAGAAGAACGGAATCACTAATCTATTTTGTGGCTCCCCACTGGATGACACCATCCTCCCTGACATCCAGTCAGAACACTTACAGTATACTTTTACCATTGATAGTGAAAGTAATAAATACAAAAATAAACATGTTGGAAAGATTCACATGCACAATTCAGCCAATATTGAAATCTCATGTTTCACTATGTAGGCAAGAGCTGAAATTCTCACTTCACATACTAAGATGACAGGCAAGGTAACTATATGTTCAAGATGTAAAATGGTTCTGAAGTGCGTCAAAGTTCCTTCCGACAGTAAACAAGGCCTGTGTAAGCGGTGAGCACACAGCTGACAAAGGGGAGGGGGGGGGGGGGGGGGGGGGGGGGGGTGGCGGGGGGGGAGACAAGACATAACGTGTTCAGCAGGACGGTCGTCTCAGCAGCCGTGCTCGGGGACGATGCCACACTTGAGGATCTTCAGGTAGTTCTGGACTTTGTTGGAGTCTCGGCGGAAGCAGAACAGCAAGTCGTGGTCGCTCATCGGGCGAGACTCGTCGCCGACGGACGACGGAACCAACGCCTCCGGAGACGACAGGCCGCTGAGGGAGTTACTCATCATGCCAAGGTGCTGCATCTGGAAGGAGGCACACACACACACACGCGCAGATGCACACGCACACACACACACAGGCACACGCACACACACACACAGGCACAGGCACACACACGCACCGGACGCACACACAGGTCAGTGGAGCATCATAACCACAATTATTTCAGGATGCATGTGACTCAAGAAGACTTCAGCAGTTGACTCATGAACGGTCTACTGAGATGGTGAGATGAACCCCTCTAGGTGGACCGAAGCCTGTCCCCACGTGACTTCCTGTGTCACATGCTGGGCAGCTCGCAGGCAGAGTGCTTCTGTCTAGAGATGCAGGTGAGTCAGAAGTCCTCCCGGGCTCTGTCTGCACTGTGTCACTGGCCATCAGGCTGCACTCGCTGTGGGACATCCGAGGTTCACTCTGCTTTTCTCAACTCACTCTCTCTGTTTTTCGCTCTTCCTCCTCAATCACCCCTCTGCCCCCCAGCCCGTCCCCTTAATCATTTCTCTCTCTCTTTCTCAGCTTTTTCTCTGTGATTCTCCCTTTCCCTCTTGCCCCACCTCCCTCCCTTTCTCTCTCTTTGTGATTCAGAGCATCCTTCCAGCAACATTTAGGCATCCATAATGAGGATTATGGATCGTCTGCGAGTTAACTGTCCAATTAAAAAGCCTTCAGTGACACGCAACCCCGCAAGTTTCATTTGCAAGAGCCGTAGCAGCACTGACTCAAGTTTTTACTGGACTGACACACACAGGATGCAAAAGACATCCAACGTCATCCTACATCAGACACACAACTAAACTACTCATTTGTAGCGGATGATAATGATCTGAGTGTGAGGACCAAACGTTGACTAGGCTTCTTTGAATCACAGGAACACACACACACACGCACAAACACATAAACACTTACCTTCTCGGCCACCTTCTCGACACCCTTGCGCAGCTCGTGCACCATGTCGCTCATCTCCAGAGCCTTGTTGGAGCTGAAGTTGTTGAAGTCATGGTGGTGAGCTATGTTCTGGTGGAACTGCCACAGAGGATGCCTCCAGGCCACCAGCAGCTTCAGAATCACCTCCGCCAGCTCTTCTCTCTAGCAGAGGAAGACATGGAGGAAGTGGATATGAAGGATCTAGATGAGGGGTAAGGTATAGGGTTGGGGGTCGGGGCGAAGGGCGAAGGGTTAGGGATATGGAGTTTTAGGGGTTAATTTGCACTCACGGTCAGTCTCTGCGCATTTTCCTTTCCAGTGGGCGTGAGGATGGATGAGGTGTGACAGATGCGGTTGACTCTGCCTATGTGGTTCTTGCTGGGCAGGAAGTAATGCTCCTGGTGGAGGGGAAGATGAGAGTCATCAGGAGGGCAGGAACACAGGGAGGCATAAGGGCAGGAGGGTCGGGGTCAGAGGATGGTCAACAAATGTAGACAGACAAGTTCATGATTGAGATTTCTGAACCAATAAGATGCAAAGAGAGAATAACAATGATTATGGATAACAATGACTTTTAGACTAACACACTTGAACAAGATAACGTTTACAGTAATTATACAATTATAAATATGAACAACCAATATAACTTTGACACAATTCAATTCCATCAACAAACCAATTATACCAATATATAATACAGATTATTATAAATTGTCAAGTTTGTAAAACATTATTTTTTTTTACATTTTATACTTATAAATGCACAAATAAGAACAAGATAATATAGACTTAGAAACTTACAATAATGAACAACTTTGTGACAGATATTTAAAACGTAAAAATCTAAAATTAACGACCAAACTTGGAGCATGGGCGGCGCTGAGGAGGGGCTAGCAGGTGCTTCAGCACCCCCAAGAAAGATCAAAGCACCCCGATAGCACCCCCAAAAATATTGCTCATTTATTACTAGTATTTATATATAATATATTGCGCAGCTCCCCCTGTCAATAATCTAGCAGCCCCTCAACCCCCTCAGCACCTGCATAAAAAAATTATCTGGCGCCGCCCCTGATTGTGAGAGATATTTCAGACTTGTAAACTAACAATAAAAAGCAACACAAATACAGAAATAACAAACTGAAAACTATCAATGAGACAGAGACATAAATAAGCCTTACGAATTCAGAGTGCAGGTCGCTGGAGATTCCGTGCATCCGGGCGGAGTGCTGGATGACTCGTTCGAACAGGTCTGCCAGTGAGAGGATGTGGCACCCGGTCTGACCGTGGGCACAGATAGGAGCTCCGCTGACCTGGCACAGCCGGGCACGCAGCTCCAAACACACCAGGATCATGAGGACCACTGACACTGGCAGAGAGACAGAGAGAAGGACAGGGAGGGAAAGAGAGCGAGAGAGGCGGAGATGCAGATAGAACAATATTGAAATTCCACCTGATGTAGCATAACTGACAGCATGAATGAAGAAAACTAAGACTAAGTAAGAAGAAGAAAAAAAGAAGAAAAATTACAAAGAAGAAGAGTGAGTGAGATTGAGAGAGATCAAAAGATAGTTGATGAGAAGACTGGGACAGAATAGAAAAGAGAAGAGGTGCAAAATGGATGAAGGGGTTAAAATTCAAGAAAAAGATGAAGGGAAACACACAAAAAGATGCTGGTTCCACCAGCCCCGTGCAGGTGGGGCCCATGGATCGCATGCATAGTCTGGGGCTGGGCTCCACGGGGCTCCCTGGAGGTAGCTACCTGGCGCGAGGTTCCTTGACATTCTGATGGCTGGCTGGATCCTGTGCTGCTGGAGATGGACTGTGGAGGCTGGCTATTTAAAGTGATACAAAGTTTAAGGCAAGGGTCCCTCTCTGACATCTGTGATGATTCCACATGTATTTATTACCAGGAGGGGAGGGAGGGAGGGATGGGGGGAGGGATGGAGAGAGGAAAGAGAGAGAGAGAGAGAGAGAGAGAGAGAGAGAGAGAGAGAGAGAGTAAGGATAGGGATATAGACCGCATGGTAGTGGCAGACATGGTGATGTATTTTCATGAATCATTTATTTCACCACAGCCTATGTCAATGGAATGAGGCCACCTCAGTAGAAACACTTAATGATATTCATTCACAAAAAAAAATATTCAGATGAACTGTACAGTGGTCATTCTTGTGTACTCTGTCATGCCATCATCTATGCAATTGTTTACGGTCCAGTCATTCATGATATGCACTTATTACTGACAAATTTGTAACACTGAAAACGTGATGTACCGTATTTTTCGGAAGCCGCCTTTTTGTATAAACCGCACCCCACCAGAATGGGAGCTTTGTTTTTTGTAAATCTGAGTATAAACCGCACTGGAATATAGGCCGCACTTGACAGGGGAACAATGATACCAAGCAATGCACGAGTATGGACCTAGACTGGGCTAGACATAAAATCCTCATCCTATTTCCTTTGCCATTACACTGGTTTTTAGTCGAATGGCTACAGTATTCACGGCTCTCCCGGCATCTCGCTGGGCTGTGATCCAGGACGCCATATTCTTCTCTAAATTTGGCCAGCGGCAGCGTTGTGCTCGACCAGCGGCTCTGGCAGTTGGTTTCTGCTTTTTCAGGTCGTCTTCTCGGAGTCTCCACTGACGGACCTGGCTTTCATCTACTCCATGTTCTCTTGCTGCGGCACGGTTTCCTTTCTGTTTCGCGAGTTCAATTACCTCCAGCTTCTTGGAATTTGTATAAGATCTTCTAGAAGATGATGGCACAGCTACAGATTCATCGCAAGGCATTTTTTATATTTAAACTTTACTTTTAACACAAAGGAATGTGAATACAAAGTGACTGCTAGGTTCAGTCTGCAGTATTTATACAGAGAAATTTAAATTAAACATGATCAAAAAGTTGAGGCATAAGCGTGGCTCACAAACTTCTTTTGATCTCTAAAGCCAAAACTAGCCAATTTCACGGCAGCCTGGAAATGGCACAACGAGTGAAACGAAACGTCTGTATTACAATTGGTAATTGTCTTTATCATGGACGGTGTAATTTTCCCTTTCATGCACATGGCTAAAATTCCAATGTGGTTTTGTCAAATAGATTGAATAGGGTTATATAAGAAACAACTGTCCACAAAAAAGGGTTTATTGACATTTGTACCAAAAATGAAAAGGCATTTTCAGACATTAACATACAAATCGTCATGAATTAATTTACATACGTAAGCCCTTTCAATTTGAGTTTGACCAAGATGAAGTCTGCACAACATGCTGTTTGGGGACGGATCATTCCAAACTACGTACGAAAACCAAAGTAAGTGCAAAATGGATGTTTTACATTGCATTAACTCATGTTTAAAATAGCATTTACGAAAACAGTGTTTATACTGTTGTTCTGTTATCAAAACGTGCTATAAGCCGCACCACCACAAGAAAAATGTAAAATTGGGGTATACGCCACGGCTGTGTAACAAGATCCATGTGAAATATTGATTACTCCATTGATCGTTAATCAATAACCCCAACCAAAACCCAATATCTTGTTATTGATTTCGAATATCCAATTTGGAGCTAAGTTATACATGTATGATATGGTATGAATGGAGTTTTACTATAGAAAACACTATACCAAGTCTGCTGTTAGAATAATATCCAGATGTATCTCAGATTTGATAGTCAGTGGGGGAGGGGTGTGTGTGTGTGTCTGAATCCTAGCCGCAGGTAAAGGCCTTGGAGGTCCTGGATAACTGTCACTACTGCCCTATGACATCAACTGTGAACGTCATTGGAGGCTTTTTGGTGCACGCCTTTAACAGACAGTTTCCAGCATTTCTGCATGCGTGTGTTTGTGGGTCAGCTGGTCCACTGCATGGGCATTGGCTGCGCTAGCTGATACACAACCCCCCGACCCCTCCACATTCCACCCCAGGGAACATTCAGGAAAGACAGAGATATTAGACGTCACTGAGCTGCACGTTCTGAAAACACATGCGCCTCAACCAGCACAGTACTTTCTCTGTGTGACATACAGATGATAAACATGTGTGTGTCCAAGTATCTATCTACGAAACCATTACTATGCACTAGGATGGCTCTGGTGGCTTGTATTTGAAATGGGGAGTGAGTTCAATACGTTAGCTGTGCCTACTGCACAGGCTGAACCGTTCCTGCCTAACGTTTATGCACACGTGTAGAGGTCCAAGTTCAATTTGACCACCTCACCCACCCCCCCCCACCCCCATCACCCTTACCCTTCAGTCTGCTCCAGAAGGCTGCAGAAGGAACCTCTCTTAAACGTCACGCTCACCCTCACCCTAACCCTCACACTAATCCTAACTCTCCCTCAAACCCAGGAGCTTGGGACCCGACCAATCACAATCAGGAGAAGGTGGAGGAGGGTGATCTGAAACGCACAAACACAAAAGCGGACAAATAAGAGAAGGTGAATCAGGTTGACTAAATAGATGAAGTGATGTATGTCATATAAAAGACCAGCAGAGTTACCTACACTGTTCTGCCAGACTGAACTTTATTAAAAGCCCAACTGTCTTACTCACTTGACCCTTGTACCCCTCTGTCACAGACAGACACACACACACTCCCATCCACCCACACACACACACACACGCCATCCTGCACATGGCGGTTTCTCTCGTGCCATGACGTAACATCAAGACTAGATTTATCAGTATAGTTTAACCTACAGGCAACTCCTTGGTTGTCATGCTGATAGACTTGAGACTGCAGCGACCCTCCGTGCCATGTCAGTGCCTGACCCAGGGCCCGGATGTTGGAGTCATTGTTTGGACTCTCACATGGGCATCGTGGCTCATCCTGACCAGGGGCTCGGGTGTCCTCCTCCCACCTTTGTCCCAACAACAAATTGACCTTTCCACACTTAATTGGAAAAGAGCGAAATAATTGGATGAACCGGATGTAGTTACCACAGGACCTTCTCTCACCATGTGATTAATACATTCATGTATAGAATTGAAAGCTATAGCAATTTTTTTCAGCGTTGTCATTGTCATTCCTTGACATTTCTTCTCACAACTGATGACGTTATATTTCCTTTTGACGTCAGAGATATAACATACACACATACACACATACCGGAGGGTCGCTGCAGTCTATCAGCATGACGACCAAGGAGTCGCCTGTAGGTTAAACTATACTGATAAATCTAGTCTTGATGTTACGTCATGTGATTTCTGTTCGTTCTGTTCCTCTGATAATACAGTTTCAACCAGGTCTCCATCTCGTCTCTTCAGATTCAGCCCTCAGGGCAAACTTTTAAAGCTAAAATAAATCTTTAGTGCTCGCTAAGCTTTTGCTGCCTGCTCCCAAATGTGAGGACAGTGACCAACCAGACAAGGCATCCCTGTCTCCTGCTTGACCTGGTTTTCTCTCAGGTGATCTGAGGTACTTGGTGTCCTGGGAGTTCAGACTGGTCCACATTAGCCGACGGTCAGTCCAGGTAAGTCCAGGCTGTGGAAAACCATGTTCTTGGCATTTACCTTATCTGACAGAGGTCCAGGTACAGAATAAACCCATGTTCAAAAATGGTTCTGAGAAAGATGATTTTACATGATATTATCATTCTATTTCTGGTTGTATAGAACATTGGTCCACAGAACATTCCATAAAATCCTTAATCTTGAAAACACTGGTTCTTAGAACACTGATTCTTAGAAGTATGGTTGTTAGAACACCAGTCCAGAGAACACTTAGAACACTGGTTATTGAATCACTGGTCATTAGAACTTGGTTTTAAGAACACTGGTCTTTAGAACACTGGTCATCACTAGATTCTACTCTAGAACACTCTATAATAGATAGTTGTTGTTAGGTTTGGGTTCCTGTGAATACAATTCATGGACTAAACATTTCACTGTAAATTTGTTTTTGCCAAAAGTATGAAATACAAAAGACAAATTATCAAAATGCCTCCATCAATGTAAATGTTGCTCTGGATAAGAGCGTCTGCTAAAATGACTAAATGTAAATGTGACATCCACATGAAGATTTAAGTCGTCATTGTCATCAAAGCATAGGTTTGAGCGTCATCCGTGGGGTTACTCATGCTTTGTCATTCAGATGACTGAGTACAGTTGAATGTACAGTAGATGTGTGTGTGTGTGTGTGTCATGGTGAATCACTTTCCATGACACAGGATTTTGGAGGGCAGATGGACTGGTCTGACCTGTACAACATATTACTGTAAGAGCTTTAGGTTCTCTACAAACCCCTAGGTGGCAGTATAACTCAAAAACTGTAAGTGTAAGGTTTACTACTGCTGTCAGGCCTCATAGGCAATGTAATCAATTCACAGTGAATGTTTAGTCTCTGGGAATGTTTGCAGGGCAGATTTGTGGAGGTGTACAGATGACATACAATACCACATTAATAAAGGGTCAGGTGTGTTTATCAAAGCTATTTCCAGTCATTGTACCTGCACAACAGAAGGCCTGGAGGCATGTGCCTCCAATGGCATGCAGTTCATACAACCTTCTGCAGGCAGAGGGCGCTATAATACTGCAATATTCCTTGTTTTACTGTAATGTGAGGATCATTGTGGGACAAAATTATATTATTGTGAGTGAGATACCTGGGGACTGATGGACAGGGAAGAAAAAGACTAAAATCTACTCAACATAAATATCTCGTGGTATAATTGACAAATCAATGTAATATCTCCAGTTGAACAAGAAACTTTATTAATTATCTCAGTGTATTGAGAAGAGTCGGGATCAATACAAATCCCAGCAGGTGATCAGTGGGTTCATTGATCCTTCGAAGCAAAGCCAGGATGGTGGATCTATTCACCATGGTAACGCTCAGGTCAGTCTGCCCAGACATTCCAGCATGATTAGAGCATTACTGAGATGGAGAGGGAAAGGTGTTTGTCAGACACACACAGTCACACACACATACCCACACACAAATATGGCCACAGGAAACATGCACAGAAACACATCCACTCCTTTCTCTTAAATTAAATCTCGATGTTTGTGTGTATTGATGTATATTGAGTGATTCTGGGTGCTGTGATTTATGGCTGGTGTCAAGGGGGGCTAGTCTGGATGTGTTGGATCTCACACCTCAGCCTGTTGTTCCAGCTACAGACATGTTGGATCCAGGTGATCATGCTCTCAACATGTCCATTCTTCCCCTACCCACACTCACATATTCTATGAGTGTGAATACTGTGGAGTCATCCAAATGCAGAACACAGCAAACACTGCACTAATGCAGAACTGTGTGTTTTCGCCATCCATCTGTAGTCTTAACGCTGAACTGTGTTCCGCCGGTGGTCTGCTCCTCTCTGTGTCATAACCATCTGTGGAGGAGGGCTCCCTCACTCAAGTGTTCCCTGAAAAACTGAAGAGTTTTCCCGGTAGTTTTTCCCTGTCTTCTTTGAGGGTTTGGGTTGGTTTAGGTACAGTTCCATGGGCATCTGTGAAGCCTTCTGTGACATTTGTTGTACAAAGGTCTATACACATTTTTATTTATAGTACAACATGAATATGCAAGAACCATGGCTCACCCTGGGATGTTGCCTCAAGGAGGCGTGCCCTGTTTGCTTAGGCTCTGCACTGCAGTCATTATGCCTAGTTCATACTGGGTGCTGTGATGCTGAAGAACAGATTGTTTTGGGAAATTCTAATTATCTCTTTCTTATCCCCCCCCCCCCCCCCTCCGCACATGTTGGCACTGCCTGATGACAGATGACAAGGTGAGAACAAATGTCTTGGCAATTTCTTTCCACTCCTACCAATCCTCCCCCTTTTATTTAACCATAAGGGTGACCTGCAGAGGTTGGAACCTCTGCCCCCTGTGGATCTTACCTCTGATTTATCCCGCTGAGCTGAAGCCTTGGTCTGGTACCGAAGCGTCTACTCCTGATCCAACACCTCAGGGGGGTGTGGACAACCAGCCCCCTCCGAAACCTGATTTGGGATTGGCTGGCTCCCAATGCCATCCGTCACATGACCACAAGTGTTGACACCTGACCCTGGAGGTGTATGCTAATGAGACGTCTCCACGGCAACCCCCTCCTCCTGCATAGCTTCTGAAGGTCGCATGTGACATGTGACTCCGGGGACAACAATGCGTGGCTCTCAGGGGAGGCATAACGGGCATGGATTAAACTGAGCCACAGTCAACCTGTGTATCTCCACATATGGGCTACGTACAGTATAGTATCTATGCACTGAAGAGCTTGCATGCTCAATAAATTGACTGGTTTTAGTATGAGTAACTAGAGTAAGTTTCACGAATGTGGCACTTTCCTAGTCAGAGTTAGCAGGGGATGTCTTGTGTCTTGCCAAGAAATGCACCCCCTGTTAACTCTGACTAAGAAAGGTCCACATCTGTGAAACTTACTCTGGTTACCAGTCAGCTCAATGTACATTAAAAACCATTTGATGCTGGGATATACAGACCAGAAGTTACAAGGGGGGTGCATTTCTGTATTTTGTCTTGCCAAGAAATGAAGCCACAGCAAAAAATCTTCGCACTCGATCAAATTCCAGAACCCTGCTTTCTTGAATTTTTCTAGATCTGTGTTTGGTCACCCAGTATAAAACATTCTTCGTTCTAGTTTAAAGCTATTTTGCTCCTGTTTCTGTAAAATTGAACGAATGAACTGACTTCAGAAAGTACAGTTTCCTGTACGGTCCAGATCCACCACAAGGGGGCAGACGCAGATGGCTTTACCCAGCTCTTCCAAACTGGAGCAAAGAGACAGTCCTCCATCCTGTGACCGAAGTCCCACACCTTCCCACTCCTTTCTCGCCCTCACAGCGCGGATGATGCAGCTGCACCTTTCCACGTTCCACAGGCTTAAAGGGCAATTCTAATTACGGCAGCTGCACACAACACAGTTCTCTCGCTTTCGCCTGTGAAGCTTCGAGTATGCCTGCCTCAGATATTTGATGTGATTTGCGCTTTCTGGGTTTCTTATCAGACGCGTACGGGCGACGGAATATCAACAGCAGCGACACCAGTATATTGGAAGTGGAAGCTAAAGCATGGACCTCTAGGGTTCTATCGTTGAGTGGCTGATAAAACTCACAATGGGACGAGTGAAACTTTATTTTTTCCACTGCATATTGCTCTTCTCGGGTAAGCGATTTGATATGGTGCACATGGTATCGATACAATAAATGACATTTTGCTTTTCTTTGATAACTTCTAGTGATAACAATCGCTGTGGGACTAATTACTTTGATGTTATAACCTTCATCAATCAATACCACGAATATGGTGGTAATCAGTGTGATGCCAGTGAGGCATAAAAGCAATGCGAACTTTTTGAGTTGCAGATGTTCATAACCTGTCGCTGTCCAAGGTGCTAATTCACTTCTCTGTGTTTGACTCTGCAGTGTGGAGCTTGGCGCTTGACTCCCTCCACGTCAACCTCCTGGATGAGCTGAAACTCGGGGAGTCCTATGCCGGAGTTTTACAAGTCGACGGTTTAAATAACGGAAGCAAAGCCTTCCTGTTTCAGGGTAAGATCGACCGACAGCTGCCTCACTATCGCTCGATATAATATAATAGTCTTTCTCTGTGGTAGAGAATATTTGAATGATATGCAGGGGAGTAAAATCTGCATCTTACTCCTGGTACCTGTTGAAGAGCATTGATAAAGCAAAAAAATATATAGATATATTATATAGGTGCCAAACCTCAGTGAACAAGCTGAGTGGCAACCACTCCACTAGTTCAATTTGGAAAATGATATTATTCCCTCTCACAAATGTGGATGAACCAAACATCCAAAACAGCAATCTAATCCACCCCGTCTGACTCCCTGACATGACCTCTAGCCTCCATGAACGAGTCCCGTGACATCACAGTCAGGAACCCCACCACTTTGAACTGAATAACAATCAAATTCATTACAAAAATGGGCTCTGGTCTCCCATAGGCCCAGGGAACAAACAGAAAGAGAAGCAGGAAATGAAATCTCCTGAAAAGACTGAAACCCCTGAAGGGTGTATGTGGAGGAGGGGGGTGGGGGGTGGTGATGGGGATTGTGTGTGTGTGTGTGGGGAGGGGGGGGGGGAGGAGGGTTCTGGGTGATTCTGTGTCATGCCCTGAAGGACAGGAGAGGTTACTGTGCAGGTCCATAAGAAACAAACAGATTGAGTTTCCCTTTCCCAGCACTCAGCAGTGCTGGGATCCAGGGCACAGAGGCCTGTGTCAGTCCTGATTAAAACAGGTGGGCGCAACTCCAAACACTGGAGCGATGCATTGATCTCCTTTCCCAGAATCAGCAGGATTACAGACAGCCCGACATAGTGTTCAATCCCTCAGCAACACACAGAGATTGCATTTCGCCTCTCTCATGCCAGCACCCAGCAGAGATGCAGAGGATACCCAGAGCCAGCAGAGGGGCAGATGATGGAAGGGGATGGAGGGAGATAAGGGGAGGATGGAGGGGAGGATGGGACAGATTAGAGAACAGCAATGGAGGTGTGGAGTGTGTGTGTGTGGGTGTGTGTGTGGGTGGGGATGGGCGTAGGTGAGAGGATTGATAGAGATGTGATGAAGGAATGAGGACAGGATTTAGTGGTCTGACTTGGCTGGCACTGTCTTTGTCTTTGACCTGGGTTGGATCTCCTTATCAGTCACACTGGGCTATGCGTGTCGGCCAGTTATCTTACGCCCCCTGTCTCTGCGTGTGTGTGTGTGTGTTGAATGCCAGTACTGAGCTGGCTCTGTGTATCCATTAGTCAGATGGTCAGTTGGTTTCCTACATCTGATTTGAGTTCTGCACACACAGCCAAAACGGGTTTAGACAGTGCTGGGATGAAACTGGATTACTTTGTGTCTTATTGAAAGACGCGACAAGATCACAGCTCGGATGTTATCAGAGCTGTGATCTCTGACCCCCGGTTAAACAGGCGGCAGAGATGGTATTCCAGCCAGCGACATAGGCTTGGATCAAACTGCAGAAAAGCGCAAAGCGTCGCGTATCTGGTTGATCCTCCTGCTGTCTGCATGTGACCTCTATGCAGGGTCTGCGGTTGCTAAGTGCTTATTTTTAGGCCCGCTGTGCTGGAGGAGCTGATTGGCTCCCTAATGGCGCCAGGGCCTGTCTGTGGGTCAATAATAACGAGAAGCCACGGAAGACCTGTAAACAGAATCTGGAGGAGGAGAGGGTGAGGGGCGCGGGAGAAGGGGAGGGGGTTGTCTCCTGAACGTCTGCCTGCAGTCTGCTGGTTTAGTCTCTGCGTCAATCACTCCTCATAAAGACACGATGCTGTTCCATCTCTCCTGTGTGGATGTTGGGTTTTCCACAGTGTTCTGGAAAATGTGCTGAATGCCAGACTTCAGACATAGATACCGGGACTTAGTGAGGGAGGTGTTATAATGTGATGAGGGTGGGTGGAATCATCTGTGGGTTGTCAGAAACTCCATCAACCCAGATGGACAGTTGACACTCCGTGGGTGATTGACAGATGGTGCTGGAACAGAGTAGGACGTGCAGTCTCTCCTTTTCTCTCTCTGTCCTTTATCTGTCTCCCTCCATTTCTTACTATTCGATCTCTGAGGCTGGTATTTCACTATGGCCAGACTGAAGGACAGTCTGTGTGGGGGCGCCTGCGTACCGGGTGCTTGTGTGTGGTTTTCAGTGTCTGTGTGTAGGTGTGTGTCCGTGTTCCTCATGGCTCCTTCGTGTCCCTCAATGTTCCTGTTAGAGAAAGGAACTTCGATCGGTGTCGTGGCGCTAGATTCTCCTCTCCAGCCGGAACACACGTGTTCGTGCGGACAAGGCGTGTGGCTGGCGGTAGCACAAAGAGGATGTCACGGCTACGTGCATGCAGCCCTTGTGGCTAAAAAGGAAGTCTTTGATGTGATGAGAAACTTCATCATTTATTGATGCCTCCATTAAAGCAGCAGAGGCGTCTGTGGAACACAGAGAGAGGAGGAGGGAGAGAACAGGGAGAGGAATGGAGGGATATGATTGGATGGAGGGAGGGTTTTGAAGGATAAAGAGATGGTGGGGGGGGGGGGCTCCATTGGGAATACAAAAGACAGCTAGAGATCAGAGAGTTAGCGTCACTCTGACGCCCCTGTCACACTCCCTTACTTGATCTCTCCCTCTCTCCTGCTTGTACCCTGCTCACATCTTCTGTCACTCTCTCATCTCCCTCTCTCTCTAACGGTCTTTTCAAGGATTTGGGTGGGCTACTTATCACACAAGTGAAGCTTCAAAAAACATTTGTAAAAATGTAAAATGATCTAGTATTGTTCTCCCGAGTCAACCCACGCTGTGTGATAGGATGTTGATCCGTTCGACTGTGTTTGGCCCTGTTGTTAATTTACAGAGCTTGACTGTCATTAACCTGCTCCTCTGTGGTTCCTCAGACTCCTGGAGAAATGTACGCGCTCAGGGGGGCGTGGCTGCACAGATTGTGGCCAAGCTGAGACAGAGGTCAGAGTTCAGTGTGCTGGTCACCTTCAAGCAGGACACACTCAACTCTGGAGTCCTCCTCTCCATACACAACGGAGTGCAGAAGTAAGACTACCCTTTCCATACCTAGCATACCTAGCATACCCAGCATACCTAGCATACCTAGCATACCCAGCATACCCAGCATACCCAGTATACCTAGCATACCTAGTATACGCAGCATAACTAGCATACCTAGCATACCCAGCATACCCAGCATACCCAGCATACCTAGCATACCCAGTATACCCAGCATACCTAGCATACCTAGTATACGCAGCATAACTAGCATACCTAGCATACCCAGCATACCCAGCATACCTAGCATACCTGGCATACCCAACATACCTAGCATACCTAGCATTACAGTTGCATTTACTGTCTGAAGATGTGTTATGTCCATGTCCGGTTTCACCCAAGAAAAGATTACTGTTCAGTCTTATTTTCATTGTAGCATTTTTCATTTTTCCTCATCCAACAATCTTAATCCCAATATCCAAAAAATAATCCTCAAGAAAGCCCTTCCGTATTTGCCAAGCAGCCTCTTTCTATTTCTATTTAGTCCCATCACTCATCTATCCCTCCTATCTGCAGTGTCCTCAGTTTCTCCTCTGTTGTCTATTCTTTTTTCACCTCTCAGTTCAGTCCTTCCTGTGGTTCTCAGCACACAGACCCATGGGTTATCTCAGGAGATCCCCGTCTGGAAACACAGCTACATTCATTCTCTCACACTTTCATTCTGTCACACCTTCATTCACTGACATTCACAGTCTCTCACTCTCTCACAATCTCAGTTATTGGGCATTTCCACTTTGTGGAAGTGCTTCTCACATTCGGCTGTATGCTTTCCTTCGAGCAGGCTGCTGTTTTTATGGTTGTATTTTCTCACCCACTCGTTAAATAGACTTCATCTTAAATATACTGCAACTTGCTGTATCTTTCAACTGATTAAACTTGGTTCATACACTTACCTCTGAATGGAGAACTGAACAAATAAATCGAATAAATCAAATAAACCATATAAAACAATCAATCCTCCAATCGATTCATCAGTCCATCAATCAATAAATTAATCAATCAATCAATCCATCCACCAATAAATCAATCAATTAATCAATCCATCAATCAATCGATGTGTCCCTTCTGAAGGTACCTGGAGCTGGAGGCCAGTGGGCAGAGGAGTGAGATCCGTCTTCACTACCTCACCCACGACCAGCAGGCCCGCACTGAAACCTTCCCCTACGCGCTGGCAGCGGGCCGCTGGCACAAGCTGTCCCTGGCAGTCAGCGCCACTCACTTGGTGCTGCACGTCGACTGCAACAGGTGGGGGAGGATTTGAAGGGTGGAGAGGTGGAGATGTGGTAGATGGAAGGCTGGGGGGATGGGGAATGGAACCATGGCAGGAGTTTGGAGGGTTGGGAGTGGACAAGGGAGTGGTGTCGAGGGATAGATTGGAGGGGTGTGGTATGAGCGGTGGTGGGGTGAAGGGATGGAGAGTGTATGAATTGGGGTAGGTATCCATTTCTCTCTTTTTTCCGTCCTGCAGGATCTATGAGAGGACTATCGAGGCCCTGTCTGTGGACATCCCTTCTGGGAGCTCTGTCTGGATAGGACAGAGGAACAAGGCCCATGGGTACTTCAAGGTAATACAGATATGCCTTTGAGTGTGTGCGTGGTGTGCGTGCGCGTGTGTGGATGTGTGAATGCATGTGTGTACTGTATGTGTGTGTGTGTGTGTGTGTGTAGAGTCTGTCAGGGCAGAGCAAAGCCTCACACGATCTTATCACATTTCAGTTTCACTCTGCTGGGTCTGTCATGTCGCCGACACACATGGCTAGTTCAGGTAGCAGCGTCGCTAGCTTCTCATAAGCTTCACTCATCAGACCTGCCAACAGTAGACACACTGTGAAAGCTACAGCACTCTGATGACTCTTGCTCTCGCTCTCTCTGTCTCTCCCTTATGCTGTCTCTCTCTCCCTCCCTCTCTTTTTCTCCCTCTCTCCAGGGTATAATGCAGGACGTCATGTTGATGGTCTCCTCTCAGGGATACCTTTCCCAGTGTCCAGACCTTAACAGCAGTAAGACATTCCTCACAGGAGACAAACCGTGTTGTGTGTCGTTAGCCATGTGCTGTTCTGCCTAACCGTGCGCATGTTTGGCCTCAGCTTGCCCGACCTGTAATGACTTCCACGGCCTGGTCCAGAGGATCATGGAGCTGCAAGATGTGCTTGCCAAGACCACCAGCAAGGTACACACACCCAGCAGACACCTTCAATCACCTGGGTACACACACCCAGCAGACACCTTCAGTCACCTGGGTACTTACCTACAAGACACACCTTCAGTCACCTGGGTACTTACCTACAAGACACACCTTCAGTCACCTGGGTACTTACCTACAAGACACACCTTCAGTCACCTGGGTACTTACCTACAAGACACACCTTCAGTCACCTGGGTACTTACCTACAAGACACACCTTCAGTCACCTGGGTACTTACCTACAAGACACACCTTCAGTCACCTGGGTACCTACCTAGAAGATACACCTTCAGTCACCTGGGTACTTACCTACAAGACACACCTTCAGTCACCTGGGTACTTACCTACAAGACACACCTTCAGTCACCTGGGTACTTACCTACAAGACACACCTTCAGTCACCTGGGTACTTACCTACAAGACACACCTTCAGTCACCTGGGTACTTACCTACAAGACACACCTTCAGTCACCTGGGTACCTACCTAGAAGATACACCTAGACACCTACATTCTAGACAGCAGACACCTCCACCCCCCCCCCCCCCACACACACACACACACACACATGCACACACAGACATTAGAAGAAAGACATCACTGACCTTCTGTCTTTCTGGGGGTGTGACGTGTGTGTCCAGCTGTCCCATGCGGAGGAGAAGATGCGTGGTCTGGACGGATGCTACTGTGAGAAGAGCTGCACCCGCAGCGGGGTTCTCTACCGAGAGGACGAGGGCTGGACAGATGGATGCACCAACTGCTCCTGCTCGGTGGGCTAACACACCGCTCACTAAACCAGTCACCCAACCAGTCCCAACACTTAACCAGTCCCAACACTCTTCCAGTCTCCATAAACATCCGGTCACATGTGCAAGTTGGGAATCAAACTCAAATCAGACAATCCAATCTTTAGTGAAATGTTTTTTAACACGTGTCTATGCCCCCCCCCCCCCCCACAGAATGGTACTGTCCAGTGTGAGCCCATCGCCTGCCCCCCTCCTGAGTGTCCTCCAGACTCCGCCCCCTCCTACGTCCCCGGGGCCTGCTGCAAGGAGTGCCAACGTGAGTAGAGAACCAGCCTGACGGCATCCCTCCTTCCCCCACCACCCACTCTCTCACACTCTCATACTCACTCACTCTTTCTTTCATTTGTCTTCCTTTCTCTCTCTCTCTCTCTCTCTCTCTCTCTCTCTCTCTCTCTCTCTCTCTCTGTCTCTGTCTCTGTCTCTCTCTCTCTGTCTCTCACACTTTCTTTCTCTCTTTCTCTCTATCTCTCTCTCTCTCTCTCTCTCTCTCTCTCTCTCTCTCTCTGTCTCTCAAACTTTCTCTCTCTCTCTCTCTCTCTCTCTCTCTCTCTCTCTCTCTCTCTCTCTCTCTCTCTCTCTCTCTTCTTTGCTGTCCCTCCTATAATGTAAATCTTTCTCTTTCTTTCTGTCTTTCCCTCTGTTCTCTCCATAACACTGTGTGAAGAGTATGCACACAATCAGAGACTGCAATTGCTTGACAACTGACCACATGTCTGCGTTGCTAGGATACCTTTGCCATCCATAGGCAGGCCTGATTTCAAGGCTGTTCTTCAAAGCCCCTGCTAGATAACTAATGTGTGGAACTCTCGGGAATGAAAGAGAAACAACAGGAGACATCCTTGATGTGCAAACCTTGAACCTGGTATCCAGCTCAGCAATGACAAGAGTGTGTGTCTGTGTGTGTGTCTGTCTGTGTGTGTGTGTGCAGCTGTGTGTCTGTTCAGAGGCAGGGTCTACATCGAAGGGGATAGAAGGAGCGTGCGAGACTCTGCAGGAAACTGCTTGCTGTTTGAGTGCCGGGTGAGTACACACACTGTTCAGTCTGGTTACACATGATGCTGAGTTTAGACAGACAAACACACACTTAGTTGTGCTGACGTGTGTGTTTTAGCCTTGCAGGTGTTCTGAGCTGTGTGCTGTGTGTGTTCCCTGACGTGTGTGTGGTCAGGCTCGTTCCATGAGGAGAGTGGAAGAAGCCCCCTGTCCAGAGCTGGACTGTCCAGAATCTGAGCAGATCACCCTGACCGACAGGTGCTGCAAGGTCTGCAGAGGTAGGACACACACACACACATTTATACACACACACACACACACATAGCTTCATCCTGCTCCACCGTGCATGAAAAAGAGATCCCTGGCATCCATTGGGGGGCTGGTATGGATATGAAAGAGTCAGTTTAAGCAGCCGGGTCCCACAGCGCCCAGTGTATGCCAGCCCCGTGCAGGGGACCAGCTGTGTGATGTACTCAGCGCTCCTCTCCTCTCCTGGCTCAGGTCATGACTTCTGCGGGGAGGGCCGCAGCAGCATCTGTGTGGAGAACTCTGAGTGTGTGAACCTGGAGGCTGGAGCCTGCTGCAGCTGTAACAACGGCTACCGCACCCTCAGGGATGACAGCGCCTACTGCCATGGTAACACACGCACCGCGCGCTAACGAACACACAAGCACACCCACATCAAACACGCACAATGCTAAAACAATTGCATGCACATGCTGGCAGACAGACGGACCTGCAGACGTCCACACACACATGCAGGCTGATTGGTTGCGAAGCCTCTGCTTCTCAGAAGGCTTGTCAGACAGCAGCAGCAGACTGGATCTGAAGACAGACTCCTCTCATCTGGGACAGACAGAGCCTGCTGGGCCCCCCTCCTCAGAAGCCCTCTTAGAAGAGCCTTTCATTATCCTCGCTCCAGCAGCAGACAGACAGATAGACAGAGAGACAGACATACAGACAGAGAGAGAGAGAGAGATAGACAGAGAGAGAGAGAGAGAGAGAGAGAGAGAGAGAGACAGAGGGGGAGAGAGACCGACGGAGAGTCAGAGGGGGAGAGAGAGAAAGAGAGAGAAAGAGAGAGAGAGAGAGAGAGAGAGAGAGAATGAGAGAGAGAGAGAGAGAGAGAGAGAGAGAGAGAGAGAGAGAGAGAGAGAGAGAGAGAGAGAGAAAAGAAAGAAAACAAAGAACCGAGGGCATTTTAAATACACTGTTTGAAATAGACATTAACTTTGTTGTCAAAAAGTATTATTTTACTGTAAGCAAACTGATGAAAGTCTAGTTCTGTGTTTGATATGTCGTGTTAGTGTTGCCCTGCATTGTAGCCCGCATGTTTGTACTGTAGTCTGCCCGTGTTTTCATTGTTTGTCTTCCACAATGTTAACTGTTCTCAGCGGATATAATTTATTCATACTGGTGAGTTTACAACGAGCCAAAGCAGGGCTGGAGAGTTCTGAGTGATGCAGACTACTGATGCAAGTAGGGATCTCCATGCCCTGAACTCAGGATGGTGTCTCTCTGTCTCCCCGCTCTCTCACCATGAATAAAACACTGCAGCAGCCTGGAGATGTGGAGCTCCTGTAGAACTGTCCTCCCTGCTGA